>JAOVVB010257129.1:0-19572 GCA_028570985.1 Heterobranchus longifilis
AAACATTCCGACTTTTTCCTCAAAACATTCCGACTTTTTTCTTGAAACATTACGACTTTTTTTCCTCAAAACATTACGACTTTTTTCTTGAAACATTACGACTTTTTTCTCGAAACATTCCGACTTTTTTCTCGAAACATTACGACTTTTTTTCCTCAAAACATTACGACTTTTTTCTTGAAACATTACGACTTTTTTCTCGAAACATTACGACTTTTTTTCCTCAAAACATTCTGACTTTTTTCTCATAAAATTGTGACTTTTATCTTTTAACGTTACGACTTTTTAAGAACAAATATTAGTACTGCATCACAGATAGTACTCTGTCAGTTTGTGAAGATATTCATGATATTATCCTGATAATTCACCACCATCAACTTATTGTTTTGGGTTTTTTTATTGTGATCAAATCCATTAATCTCCTAGTGGAGTCTGCTACAAATACGTTACTGTAAACAAAAAGTGTTGACTTGTAAATAACGGTCTGTCTCAAAGATCAGTGAGAAACTGTGTGTCCGTCCCTGCAGCGCTCCGTCAGCGAGCAGCTGGCAGAACATTCACACTGTTACTGAGAGAAAAGAGAAAACTCTCACATTTCTCTCTCTGTCGCTGCTTTACAGCCGCCAGATTCCTGACGCGGAGGGATTCGGTTTCTTTGGAAAAACAAAACAAAAGAAGAAACTTCTTCTCTCTGCAAACCACATCACAAAAAACTCCATGAAATTAATATTTACGCAGCCATAAATGCTCAATATCCACGAGGTAATTCCCAGTGAGCCCTCCTGCATGTAATGGATAAACACGCATGTTTAACATGTGTCTGCCGTGTTTTACAGCAGGGCTGATGGCACGCCGCCACGTCGCCATGGAAACAGAAGCCGCGGCGCTCCATCCCGCAGGAGAGGAGAAATGACAAAAACACGTGGAGGTTTCTGTCTCTGATGTTAATGCCTCAACTTCTACCTCAAAATTACACAAATACAAATGTAATTAATGACGAAATTACACACGTGATTAGTTCTGTTTGTAAAGTTCAAATTTGTTGGGACTTTTTTCTCAAAAATTCCGACTTTTTTCTCAAAACATTACGACTTTTTTCCTGAAGCATTACAACTTTTTTCTCATAAAATTGTGACTTTTTTCTCTATGCATTACAGCTTTAAAAAATAAAAAACAAATATTAGTACTGCATCACAGATAGTACTCTGCAGTAAACTGCAGTCACTTTGTGATGTTCACGATTATCCAGATAAAACCCGTTCTTGTCCCACCTCTCGGTGGCACAACAGAGTGGAAAGGGTTCATCCTCTGGGGAGCTCTTTCTTTGTACTGGAGGTAAAATTAAATAACGACAGAAAATTCAGAGTAAATCTTGTTTTGAGGCGACGAACAGAAGCTCGACATGTGAGAGCAGGATGTGTGATCATCTGGTCAGCAGGAGACGAGACGCTGAGCTAACCTTTACACCCTCATTGTGTTCGAGACTGAGGAAAAAACAAGGAGTCCCCTGAGATCCTGCAGCAGCAGCTGAGAAACAATCTGCCCCTAAAATCAATCTTTGTTCAGCCTTACAGAGAATATAACTGCACAGATACCAAACTAATATACAGAAATAAATACGTTTGAGGAAATAAACGAGAAAATAATGAATACATTCTGTCACTAAGTCAAATCTCCAAATGTCAGTTTAAGGCGGACTGTTAAGATAAAACATTTTGTCAGAATAAGCTACACAGTATTATGTTTGCTAGTGCTTTAGCATGCTAACACATAGCTAACATTAGCTTGCTAACACATAGCTAACATTAGCTTGCTAACACATAGCTAACGTTAGCTTGCTAACAGCTAACCTGTAGACACCTGGTAGACACGGTGTTAAAATAATCCTTTGACTTAAATCTAATGTTTTTAGCTACAGGCATTTTGTTAGCATTTCAGCATACAGTTGCATTACAGTGACTGATGTTTTCTCCTCTGGGGGCGTGGTTTATAGACCTATGACACGTTGCGCTCTGTCTCTATACCTGCTAAACATCAACATGTTAGCACTGTCATTGTGAGCATGTTAGCATGCTGATGTTAGCATTTAGCTGAAAGCATGGCTGTAGACTCTTGTTACACAAAATTCCACGATTTTAGGGGACCAAAAGTAATTTGACAGATTAAGATAAACTTTACATAGGTTATACTATGTAATTGACCTTGTAGGTTAATTCTTGACCTTGTAAAAAGCAGTTTGACAAAAACAAATTCTCATCACAGGTCCACTTGGTTTTTTTCCAGAGCTATCAGCCACATCTCACAACCGCTATCATGTGACCGAAAATCCATACTTATGTCACACGATAACAACCAAACCATCTCCATAACAACTGAAACAACAGATACCGCAATGTGTGGCTGGAAACCAAGCAAGCAGACCTTGTGATGAGAATTTATTTTTTGTCAAACATCATATTTAATATTTGTTATCCGTTACATTGAGTCACCGTCTGAAGTCTACGACACACAGACATCAACAGACACTTCCATTGTTAGCAGCTTCACTTCCTGCTTGTTTTGGGGCCTTTTGCCTTCAGTCTGGTCTTCAGTTAGTGAAACACATGATCAGTTGGACTGAGGCATGGTCAGGTGACAGACTTGGCTCGGCGAGAATATTACACTTTTTAATCCTTAAAAGCTGCCATGTTTAGGATGACTGATCTGCATTGTCATGAAACTGGAGCGTGGTTGTTGTTTGATTTTGATAGTGTCCTGCAGTATAGACCTAAAATAGAAAAGGTGTCCCAGGACAAATATCTACAGCAGCACTAAAGGGACATCAGATGCAAGAAACTGCAGAAAAATACTTAGAGAACAGCATTTCATATCTGGAATATGGAGGATCCTCCCAGCCTGATTTCACAGAAAAGTAATACTTATTTTTATGAAACATCATGTTTTATTATTTTTCTGATGTGTACAAAAAGTTGCACAGTTTGGCCTTAAAGGTATAATACGTAACATTTCTGCACTAAAATGTCTAAAAATGACTAGTCCTATCTATATTTTTGAGTTGTGTACTTATATTATCCCGAATGTTTCCAACAATTTTCAATCCCAGAGAAATCTGTTATTTTATTCAAGGTAACGCCTGTCAATGACATCATATCCCCTTTAGGCATGCATCAGCACTGTGGTTGTCTGCCAGAAGCTGTCATAGATTTACTTTTTATCCAGTTTCAAGGAACATTTTAAGGATACACTTTTTAGATATTGGCCCTTTTTAACTATATATTTTAACCAGGTTAAGGATTTTAGTGATTGGACGTCTGGATCTTAAATGATCAGAGAAATAATCAGAGCAAACGTTAGCAGCTCAGCACACAGCCCCTCCGATGAGTCACAGCGTCGGAGACACTGATTTTTGTGGTCGGTGTAGCCAGTGTTGGCACTAATAGTAACTCTGTTACTTTAGGCAGTAGTACTCTAATGCATTCTTTTTTTAATCAAGTAATTAAATTACTGTTACTGAAAGGTGCGTTACTGCGTTAGTTAGGGAGTCCGATACTGTGCTCATGTACCTGCAACGTGACGTTTACCTCTCGTCAGAGCAGCGATGACGGTGTGGAGATATTTTAAGATAAAAGATGATGATAAAAGTAGAGCAGACTGCAAACTATGACTGCGTACTTGGCAGCAGGTAACACTAATGTCGAAATTAAAAATGCATTTTCAACCCTTTTTATATCACTCTGGTCATGTGGTGCACCTATTTAACAACATATGTCAAACATGTTTTACAAAAATTGCATTCTTTGTATTTTTATATCTAAAATGATCAAAATCCATTATTTCTTTGTTCCTGTTAAAAAAACGATGAAGTGTGCCTACAACAATAATATCACGACATCCACCCGTCAATCAAGCTGCAACTATTAGCAGTTAGCAGCACAGAGCTAATGTTAGCTAGCTAGCTAGCTAGCTAGCAACCGCAGTGACAGCCATAGAGCGATATACACGAGTGACAACGGTTGTGGCGTTGACAAACACACACACAGACACACACTGACTCACAAGGTGAAAACAACAGCCACACACTGTCGCAGCTCCTAAATGATTTAAAATGGCTGTATTACTCTCAAAAGGATTACAACAGCTAGCATAACAGTTAGCTTACCGGTGTCACAGTTAGCCTGCAGCAGTACTTTTCCAAACACCACGGCCTCTGCTGGAGTCGGACATGACGGAGAAATCTAACTTTAAAATCCTCCTGTCCCTGAAGTCACCGGTGTGGCAACATTTGCTTTCTGAGTTATGAATGAAGGAAATGTGTGCAGGCACTGATCACTGACGGAACTTAATGGTGCGTTCAGGCGCCCCTTGTTAATTTGTGGTGCATTCATGTAGAGTCGTGAAGAATAAATACATTTAAAAAGTAACTAAAAAGTTACTTATCACAGTAACATATAACTTTTTGGTGGAAGTAACTAGTAAAGTAGGCCTAACTGAGTTACTTTTTTAATTAGGTAACTAGTAACTTTAACTAATTACTAATTTTCAGTAGGCTAATTAGCACAACACTGGGTGTCGGTGAGTGTAGGCTATATTAGCATGCTAACACAGCTGTGAACATGGTAAACTATACCTGCTTAGCAGCAGCACATTAGCATTGTGAGTATGTTAGCTTGCTGATGTTAGCATTTAGCCCAGCACGTAGGCTACGTGCAGTGTAGCTGTAGACTCTCAGGCATGTTTTATTGCAGGGTATCCTAAATTTGATTCTAAAATTCCATATCAAAGCATTTCTCAATCGCCTATATTATGAATCAGGATACAGTGCTTTGAGATTATGATATAATAATGTATGCCATTTCTCAAGTGGTTAGATATTCATTAATTCAATATCAGTGATTATCACAAATGTAAAGACCTCGTGTAACTGCCATTACTGGTCATGATGATGTGCTGCTGATTAAAAGGTGGGAATTATGCTAATTAAACATTGCAAGCATCGAGCTTGATGCTCGCTGGCAACAATCAATTCCACATCATGAGGTGGCGTGAAAAGAAGCCATGATGAAATATCACTGCAGGCAGACTTTTATCTCCGACCATGCTTCACCCCTGACTTCCTGGAACCAGCGTGCCGTTTTTAAAATCAGCAGCAGGCTAAAGATTAACAGAATTTTGTGCACACATTACCTCCAAACGAACACCATGTGAACCCCGCCTGAGGATCAAAATGTCTGAATGTTTTGAGAGCTACATTTCTTTTGTGCCTGATATTACGGATGTGTTTGGGTTTAGACTGATAGAAAAGTCCTGTTTAATTTCACAAAGACAGATTTTAAAGCTATTTAAAGGGGACATATTATGCTCATTTTCAGGTTTGTAGCCTACTTGTATTTTGGGCTTCTACTAAAACATGTTTACATGATTTAATGTTAAAACAAGACATTATTTTTCTCATACTGTCTATCTGAATATACCTGGATTCACGCTCTGTCTGAAATGCTCCGTTTTAGCGCCTGTCTCTTTAAGACCCCCCCTTCCGAAAAAGTCCAGTCTGCTCTGATTGGTCACTGTTTCCGGGTCTTTCGCATCTGCGCTCTCTGCGTCTCTGCACCGTCACTGCAGTCAGGGAATGACTGTAACGGCAGTTTCTACCTATCTATAGTATAGTTGTGACATCACAACCTTACAGAAGTCCTGGCGGCTCGTTTAAAAGCACAGTTTCTGAATACGTGCTGTGTGCATTTCTCCGTGGATTGAGTGTTTTGAAACTTTCACAGTATTTATATAGCACCAAGACCTGCTTTATAATATAAATCTCACAATACTGATGCATCAATGTATAAGCAGTGTTTTAGCTGCTCGAGGCGGAGCTAGTTTTAACTGCTGTATTTGGCTCATTTTGTCCAGTGGTTCTCAAACTGAGGGTCAGGCCCCTCCATGAATCTGAGGGGTCATGAGATGATTAATGTGAGAGAAAAGAAAAAAAATTGTGATGCACAAATCTAGGCTTTAAAAAATATTTAAATGAAACCATCAGGGAAGTTTAGAGGGGAAATCACACTTACTATAAGTGGAACTGCTAACAACATCTGAAATATGACAAGATGATATCTTCATCACAACAAACCTGCATAAAGATAATTTCCTGATACACCTCAGTGCAATTCATCTCGATGTATGTGAACTATTTCAGCCTTACTCCCCACCCTTGACCCTAACAAGTGATCAACGTGTGGTGTCTCCAGGAAAACAAACAGAAACAAGAGAGACAGAGTGAAGTGTGTGTGTGTGTATGAACTACATGTGTGTGTCTGTCAGCATCCGGTTACAATCTGTATCTTACACACGGGAAACCTGAGGACTGTTTGGGGCATCTTTTTACCAGCGGCCGGCTCTGTGGGGTTTAAGCCAGTACCTGGTGAAACTCCATCTCTGCAGGTTTAATATTTAAAGACTGTTGAGAGTTTGGTTCCCCTGAGACATCGATGCACCCTGGTCAGCATAGCAGCACTCAAACTGCACCGAATCACACTGAAGGGATCTGCTCTCACACCAGGTAGTCTTTTTTATCATCAAGACTTCCTTATTCTTTTTTCAGTTTTTTATGTTTTCTGCTCTCTTGAATGTGTTTCCTGATGCATAATTTGGATTTGGATCAGTTTCCTGGCAGTGTAGCTCATTTTGCAATTCACAAATTTCAGTTTTCTGTAGATTCAA
The DNA here is from genome assembly GCA_028570985.1 of Heterobranchus longifilis. Taxonomy (NCBI): domain Eukaryota; kingdom Metazoa; phylum Chordata; class Actinopteri; order Siluriformes; family Clariidae; genus Heterobranchus; species Heterobranchus longifilis. The sequence continues at coordinate 6,715 of JAOVVB010257129.1, forward strand.
ATCATTTAATCAGTGAAAGAACGGGCATTGTGCCAATTCCTGCCAAGTGAGATGCAAGATTTGTTCTTATATAGCACCGTGAAATCAGGGAAAGAAAATAGACACGATTTCAAACTTTGGGATTTTCCATTTTTTCCTGTTGAGGAGCTTGCATAGCTTATAGTCGCTTGGAGAGGCTGACAAAAAGGATTACACTCCCTGAGTGAATCTGCTGTGTGAGCTTATTGACATGTGCAAATAGTTTGAGAGTTGAACAAGAGTTCATGATGTAGATTCAAATATTTGGGGATTTTCAGTTGCATATAAATTAAAAAGTTTCATCTTTTTAGGGTGGCTTTAAAATGATTTTAACCCTCTTTTCTCTGCAGATTTTGGACCGATCCAGTTGCATATTCTCACCTACGAAGATCAAACACGAGAACAGTAGTGACAGCCAACACACAGAGTTGTATACACAATGTATGTGAACTCTTCTGGAGCTGATAATGGATCTTATTCACTGACCTTCCTGGGAAAGAAAGTAGGGAGACATCACTCTGTGGCCCCTGCAGGCAAACAACGTGAGTGTAAAACAACTGATATACGCCTATAGAGTTGCAATGCCTTATATTCATCTGCATGGTGGTAGTGACATCCTTGTGTTCATTTCTGTATCAGATATCAGATTATATGTTAGAAGAAGCTGTTCTGGCTGAGAAATGTGTTGCAGACAGACGAGGTTTAAATATTTCAGCTGCTTGGCTGCCTCCATTGTGAAGCAGCGGAGCAGACACTATATCAGAACAAACACATTGTTCCTGCAAGGTCTGGTTGGAGATCTGGACAGGAAGGCCAGCAGGGTCCACTGTAGAACCAGACTTGCAAGCACACATGCTAACAGACTTTACTGTCAGCAGCAAAACAGCTGGTGTCACTCTAGCTGTCGCAGAAATGGATGCTGAATGTTTTGTGTGCAGAGATCTGTGGGTTATAGAGAGATAGATAAAGACTGGCCTCGTGCCCACATTATGTCACTGTAAGCTCCACCATCTTCTGTCCAGATGTTTTTTGTTACTTGAAAGATATCTGTTCTCCTGATGCAGCTGCTTTTTATCATCTTAACTAGTCATCTTCATCGGCATCAATACTCAGTTTTATCATAAAGGTTCCATATTGTAAAAGTGAGATTTCCATGTCTTTTTTGATAATAAAGCAGGTCTAGGTGCTGTTGAAAGTATCAAAACGTCCAATTCATGGAGAAATGCACAGTATGTATTCAGAAACTGTGCCTTTAAACGAGCCGCCAGGACTTTCATGAGGTGTCACAACTATACTATGTATAGGTAGAAAGGGCTGTTATACAGTGCCGTTACAGTCATTCCCCAGCTGCAATGACAGTGCAGAGACGCAGAGAGCGCAGATGCGGAAGACCCGGAAACGCTGACCAATCAGAGCAGACTGGACTTTTTCAGGAGGGGGGGCTTAAAGAGACAGGTGCTAAAACTGAACGTTTCAGACAGAGGGTGAATACAGGTATATTCAGACAGACAGTATGAGAAAAACAATGTGAATTTGAACATTGTATGTAAACATGTTCTAGTAGAAAACCTAAATACAACCTAAAACTGAACATAATATGTCCCCTTTAATGTACTCCATGCATTTTTTGTTAGAATCAATGTCTGCCTATTTCTATCTAAATGTCTTTTTTACACCATGCACACCATCTGTAGACGCCTGGGAGACAACTAACAGGTCTATCTGCCCTGAGGACCTTGCGGTGTCCTCGCGGCCTGGACGTGTCCCTGTCACAGCACAGGTGCTGGAGGATTTACCGGGCAGCGTGCCAGAGCTGAGGGACGACAGGCCATGTCCAATAATTCACAACACACAGTTTGACCAGTACGAGGACAACACAGCAGGTCAGACCAGGAGACCCCCACCTCACACACATGCACGCACGCATGCACACACACACACACACACACACACACACACACACACACACATATATGCAATCACAGTGGTGTAAACTGTAGTAGCATTTAACCTTTGCACTTTAACCCCTAACCAAATGCAAGCCAAACTGATAACCCGAGTGTTTTTTCTCCTTTAAATCCTGTAATTCCTGACACAATTTCTGTTTCTCTACTAAAAGGTGTTTCTGGAAAGAAAGTATCAGCATGACGACACGCCCACATTCCTGTAGGAGGAAACAAAGAGGGGAGAGGGTGGGATGGGAATGTAAGAGACAGAGAGCGATGAAATACCCAAAGGGGAGGCATTTTATGGAATGTGTCAATATTTTAGACAAAGCCACACTGATGGATTACTGTAACTTGAAAATAAAAATAAACAGGGTCTAACTACAGTTAACTGGACAATTAATACAATTATTGAAATGATCTACACTGCAATATTCAGAAATGTAAACAGACAATAAACTGCATGCTAATCACTCATCATCATAAAGGTGTAAAACATGTTTTAAATATCAAAATAAAATGTAAATGTTTCACTGAGATTTATGTGTTTTATTTCCCCCAAAACTGCCAAATAACTGTCCATGTAAAAAAAAATTAGATATATGATAAATGCATTATAAACAAATAAACGGTACAGATCAGTTTTTCATTGGATTGTTGGAACACGATGAATTATTTTATTTTGACTTTATCCAGGTTTGTTTGATTTGTTCACTTTTGAGAGCGGTTGGTTCAAATCAGAACTTATGAACAGTGCAAACACACACACACACACACACACACACACACACACACACACACACACACACACACACACACACACACACACACACACAGTAAGCTGGAGGAGTGATTTATGAGCTCCAGCGTTTGGCATTCATCTGTTCAGTATTATGATTATGTAATTGAATATTTGAAGTTCTCTTCAGTCAAATGACTGAAAGATCATTATCTGGGTTGCTTCTGGATACTTTTGTTTTCCTTTTTCTATTAAAGTAGCATGTCGACATCTGAACAGAGCAGAACTATCACACCTTGGTGGACAGAGAAAAAAAATCTCAAATCACATAAAAGTTACCAGAAATAGTCTGTGAAAAACATATAAATATGTTTTTAATTATGATGATGATTTAAGTTGCAAGTGGTTATTAATAATGGGAGTGTGGTGCTATTTTAAAATGTAATATCACACAGCACATTCACTACATTGCAACATAATTAGGCAATAGAAGAATATGTGTACAAGACTGTTATTCTTAAGCTCTCCGCTGGCCGTGCCATTGTTTTCCTGTGAGGAGAGCGGTGCCGCCCAAATAGACGGAGCGCTGCCCTCAGCCACCACCACTGTGCGCTGCGCCCAAAGTTCAAATTATTTCAACTTTGACCTATAGTTCTGCTGACCTTTCAAAGTGCACCAAATGAGATAACAGCTGACAGCAGCCAAGCAATGATGATGTTTACCTGCGCTGTGCTTTGCCTCTGCGCACTCCAACTGTCCCCCAACATTTGCTTCATTGTTCAAGCTGTCATTCATCACAAAACTCTGTGGACGAAGAGGTGGGCTGCGTTCAGACGCTGGATCGGCACCGACCACAGAAAACACCCTGACCAAGAGGTCAACAGAGGTGCTTTAAAATGAAGAAACGTGTGTGTGTGTGTGTGTGTGTGTGTGCGTGTGTGTCTTAGGCTACCTTCTGGGACACATTTCAGACTAAAGACCAGTTAAATGGGGACAGCTTGTCCAATTGGGGACAAAAGCTGATTTTTGTTTCAGTGTTAAAGGTTAGAGTAAGGGTTAGGAAAGTAGTAGTCTTGTGTAGCAAGACTAAGTGCCGGGGTAAGGTCTGGATCCAGTGCTTCTGCAAAATAGCATCCGGAGGGAATCTATTTTGGTGGAACACCTCCACAAAAACATATTCTTTGTAGATCTTTACAATCATTCACTGAAAGAACAGAGCAGACCTGCCTTATTGCAAGTTGGCAAGCAGTGGTTAGGGTTAGGGTAAGTCTCCAGGAAATGAATGTAAGTCTATGTAATTTCCCCAACACATTAGCCTGGGGAGAACAGGAAAGTTGTGATGGACCTCAAGTCATCAGGCAGCTTGTTCCAGAGAACAGGGCCACAGTCACCGAAGGCCTCACCGGACCTGCATTTAATTCTGGGTACAGCTAGAAGACCTGAGAGGCCTGATGGAGATATAATCAGTGAGCAATTCAGAAACGTACTGAGGAGCCAAACCATTAAGTGCTTTATAGACTATTAGCAGGATTTTGGAGGTGATTCTGTACCAGGAGCCAATGAAGTGATTTCAGAATATTATTATTCAAATATTATTTTCGAATTTTCATGTACGTGTAAAGCTGGAAATATACTTGCTGTTTGACCATCCGCTTGTGTAGACGTCGCGTTAATTTCGGAGTAAGTACACAATGAATGGACCAAACGGACACAGACACACTGATTTTGAATGAGCTGTCTGACTGATTATTTGGATAATCCTGCAAACAGAGCGTTACAGTATCTGCCTGAGATTAATGCATGAACCAGTTTCTGAGAGTCCGTTTGAGATATGAATGCTCTAAATTTTGATATAAGTGATAAAATGCTGTTCTGGTGGGATTAGGAATGTGATTCAAAACTGAGATCAGTATCCAAAATAATACTATGGTTTTGGACTTGCTCACTGTACTTCAGGGACAGCGATGCCAAGCGCGTATACATTTTCTTTATGATGAGGTTAGGTGGGGAGGTGAGAAAGGTACTGCAGGTATATACAAGCTGCGGAGGTTAGAGAAGTAAAGCTTTCTACTGCTGAATAATAAGGGTACAAATCATATATTTAAGTAATGCATGACTCATGATGATTTAATGCATGAATTATCATAAATTCCTCCTCACCATTAACATGTGGCTTTATGTGATTAGTTCACATTTAATAGATCATCATGTAAGGAATGTTAATTCACAGTTATGCCATAAATTAAGTGATATGCGATCAAAGTAGCTGGATTCCAGTTACATTTCAGACCCATGCATTAACTCATCTGAAAGCAAAATATTCTCATAGACATATGAAGCTATTTTGTTTTTTCAAACTGATCATCAGATGCAAACATACATGTTGCTGCATGGCCCAATGGTATTTATGCCACATTTATAACATAGGGGGTGGAACATTTGTTTGTTATTGTTGAAAGAAGTGGAGTTTAGTATGGTAGATAATGATGCACTAAACCAAAATCATCGAGCAGGTGCCTGGGTAAAGCCTTACTTCCTTTCCGCGCAATCTGCGCGGAAACAGAAAGTCTGTGTTCCCGTTCTCAAAGTCCCTTCACTACAGGAAACAACAACAACCACCGAGCTATCAATCTAGATGCTGAAAATGTCAACTTTTGAAGATTTGGATCGTGTAATAAGGCAGGCCTGCTCTGTTCTTTCAGTGAATGATTGTAAAGATCTACAAAGAATATGTTTACAAGATGTTGGTGTTCCACCGAAACAGGTTCCCTTCCGACACTATTTTGCAGAGGCACCGTCGCTGTATCAGGGGCGTGGTGCCACTCAGGGCGATTTGATTGGTTTAAAGAAATACAAACAGGCCAGAGTTTTTTTTATTCAATCCAGACTTTGCCCCAGCAGCACTGTGGAGATAAGTCTGGCTATGCGAGACTATAATTTAAGTAATATTAGAGGCATCTTTGATACTCACAAGAAGGTATTTCTCCTGGCCGTAAACATAGGCTGTGCTGATGGCATAGTAGGATCTGTGTTCCTCTCTAATCGTTTTTTGGCGCTGAGAGGAGAGAAGAAACATCATGAAACATCGTGAAACTGTCAACTCTGATTGCAAGCTACCAATGGGAAAAATAGTCGATACTAACACTATCCCATATATGCAAGAATGATAAGTGTGAGATAGTATGCAACTGTAATCCGTTTCATTTAAACCTGGGACATTGTGAAATATCTGTGAGGGCAAAGTTTATACTAGAATGTGTAAAAGGAGTTAATTTCTGTTTACCACGAGGTTTCGACCCAGGAAGGCTTGGAGGAAGCCACTCTTGCCGCTGCCAGTGTCGCCGAAGACATTACAGCGGAAGACGCTGCGCTGGGTCTGCTTCTTCTGCAGGTCAATCTTCTTATCTCTGGTCACTGCAGGGGGCCACACCACACATCAGGGATCAGACTGCTGCTGCACAACATGCAGACTGACCTGCTGCTTCCACTACCCACAGGTTCATTTACTGATGTGATAATACTGACGGCATAACTGTTCAGTAAAATAGCTCAATGACGTATAAAGAAATGTCCCGATGAACTTATGGTGCTGAATAATACTAATAATATAACATTATAATGTATGAATGTATATGAGAACTATATTTGTGATATTACAATGTACTTTTATACAGATCTACAACTCATCATTTAATAGGAATATGGAAGAGAACAAGTGATGGTGTAATTCACCTGTAATTCCTGCTGCCTGGGACTCCTGCTCAGCAATTATTGAGTAACCGAGGTAACCCAAATACTCCAGACATCGTTGGACATCCAGATACGTTGTTAACCTGAAAAAAATATAAGTTGAAGGCAAAAGAGACTAAATGAAAATTCATTAATATATATATATATATATATATATATATATATATATACACACACACACATATACACATATATATACATATATATTATAGACACCACGACAACAGTAAATCTGGAGTATGAAGGGCGAGAGCAGAGATAGATCTGTGGTAAAGAGGGTAAAGGTGACCAATAGTTCTGCAATCTGTGGAGTTGAAACACATTCTTGAGCATTACTTTTCTCAACTAAAGGGAGGAAGGGCTTTCAGGAAGGAGATAAGGGAAGTCTGCTTCCGCTCCACTGGAATTCCTCCACCGTAGACTTGATATGGAGTGTTCCTGCACTTTCTGTGAACTAGAAGAAACAATCTGTTATTTGTTTTATCACTGTATGAATGCCAGAATATTTTGGGTGGATGTTTCAACATTGTATAAGAAGGAACACTGGGCAAACAATTACATTTCAGGATCAAGGTATTCTTATATGTTTTGAAGGTAATGAGAAGGAGAAACATATATGTACATTTTGGACATGTTTTTATCAAGAACAGCATCATTATGGCATCAACATAAGACACCTGAAGAATAAGAAGGTAATTAAAACTAATTTTGTGTTTTGTGTTCTATTGCTTGTGTGCAGATGATATGTGTTTATGTGTATATGCATTGGGTATTTTTTAGGTCAGTGGGTCTTTATGGAGGATGGAACCTGCCAAAATAAAAAAATACATAAATCAATAAATGACTTGATAAATAAATTAACATGCCATTAAATGTAGGTATTAATTCATAAAATGTGACATGAATTGTTTTTTAAAATGTCCTTCTTTATTTATTTACCTTTGCATTAATTCCCCTATTTATTTCCTTTCCTTTTTAATTGACACCTTTATTTATTTATTTTCCCATTAATTGTTATTCATTTTTTAATGTATTTATTTTCTGTATTATTTACCCTTTGCATTTTCCCTCTATTTAGTTCCCCAAACTTATTTATTTCTGTAATTTTCTTTCAAGAAAGAAAGAAAGAAAGAAAGAAATTAAAACAGAAATAATGCATGCCACTTTTTATCTTTGAATGCCTATATTTATTTTAAATATTACTGTTACAATTAATGGCATATTTATTTATTTATTTAATGTATTTATTTTTTATTTTGGCAGGTTTCGTCCTCCGTAGCTCTACTGTAAAACTGAAAGATGTGAACTTAACTCAGGGTCATTGTGACCATTGGTCATCCTCGACTGACAGAACCGGAATTTCCCTGAAACGCTTCAGAAATCCTCCTTTATTGCTGACTAGTTTCAATTTCTTCTCCAATAATGACGTGACTAGAAATCCCCAGTAGTATACTACCTGAGACAGCGGTGTCTCTGCAGGGACAAAAAGGGAGTGACGCTTTTACTTTCAATTTCCGTCGCTCTCTCGCCAACGTTAGGCTTAACCGTTTTTATTACCGGACAGCTCGTTTGCCTTAAAGACCCATTGGAAATAATGTATATCTGTTACATATTATTGGTTGTTTCTTTGATGAATTTTCTGCGGGACTTCCATGTGTCAAGTTGCGGTAAGTTTTCCGCAAATGTATAGAAAGTGATAACTCTTTTCATTAGCGGGTGTTTTACATAGACATGCCAGCAAATAGGTCTACAAATTACATATAGCGTAGTGTTTGTTTTGAACGAAATGTTGTTTAATGTTCTCAGCATTTATCTGTTGACTTTATCACATCGTCTATATAATAGGCTAAATGTAATTTGAGTTAGGCTATGGAGAAGGAGTAGGACCATAAGTTAGATTTGTTACATGATCGAAATAAATTAAACTAATTTAAAAGAAATAGAGCTAAATCCAAATAAATTACGAAATCAGATGTAGGCTAGTGGAAATTGTCAGTTATTGCTCCATATACCTGCTTCAGATTACATGATTAAAGTATCTCGTCTTATCATATATATTCTTTTTTTTTATTAATGGTATTTTTGCCCCAAGTGTGTTACATTATTTAATTATTGTTACTTTAGGCCTAGGAATGTAGTTGTGATATGTGCTTTATAGCCTCTGTTATGGCTATATAGTGTTATATTTATTGTAGTAAGTTTCAAACCATGTGTTCTCTCTCTTTTCTTAAATATATAGGCTACACTTAACATTGTAAACTTTGTACAACATGCTGTGCCAGTACTGTAGCATACAATCATGATCATGCAAATAAAGCAAATTTGAAGTTGGAGTAGCTTTCATTAACAAAGCATTCACAATCATGATCATGCAAATAAAGCAAATTTGAATTTGGAGTAGCTTTCATTAACAAAGCATTCACAGTATATTCACTGCTTGTAGCCTACCGTCAGTTCTAAAAGTGAACATGTGACAGTCGGTATCTTTGAACTGTTGTAATCAGAGGAAAATAGCCAGACCTTTGTATTATATAAGTTAATCTATAACCTTATTGATTTGATTGACTAGAAATGTAGAAATCCAAATGATTAGACAAACATAACTGGCCACATAATGTAACATAAACGTATTTTGGTGAGTGTTTTGTTAAATACTTAGGCCTACACAATTGTGAATGTATGTGCAAAATAACATGAAAGCAGGACAACTGCTAATGTTGTGTTTACAGGCCATTTTAGGTTGCCTGGCAACCAGTATAAGGGGAGATAGCTATTATGTTTAGGAATATTGTTTTCTTGAATGCCATTCTGTATCTGATTTAACATGAAGTTATTTAAAGTCACGACCTTTACTGTGTGTGTTGCAGATGAAAACTGTGCAGACAAACCTGTGTTCACTCCATCCATACTGGTGGTGAAGCACGGAGACCCCACCTCTGCCAGCTGCGCTGCGTGCCAGCATGCTTGCATAGGCACCATATTTAATTTGGAAAGTCCTGAGGGAACCTTGACAAAAAATGGAACGACTATCTCATGGAATGTTGACAGACTGGGTGAATGGTACATATCTCCCCTGTGCTATTACACCAGTGCCACTGGTTACCAGTGCTGCAGCATCCTGCCTATAACTGTCTACCGTAAGTAAACATCAAACTGTTAGTGATCATTTAAGGGGAGACACTACAGTGAATAATAAATAATAAAAAAACAGGTTAAAAATTCTTGTTTCAGTTTCTTTTCTTTTCTTTTTTTCTTTTTTTTCTTTGTTATTTTTTACATATTACAGTCAAAGGTTTTTACAGAAGGAATTTTGGATATCTCTTTTTATTACTGTATAAATAAGACAATAATGTCAGCAGTCAGCATTTTCTCCATGTTTTTAGGACTAAAATGTTATATAAATCAGGCTATGAATGATATATGAGCTCTCTGTAAAAACCTTCAGAATTTAGATAGGAATGAAACATTTGGTGTGTGTAAGTGTCATTTTAAAGATATGTATTGTAAAATTCCATACATTTTGCAAGACACTACAGATGAATAGGGTACAAATTAGATATGACCATGAAACTTCCCTAGGTGGTTGCTTACATTATTTTTTGAATTAGGCCTACAAGTTTTCTGAAATGTTATGTTTAAATATGCAAATGAGGCCTCTAATGCAAACTTTTGGTGAATTTAAGAGAAATGTAAGGATGCAAATAGACAAAGTGTAGTAGTAGTTTTGTATGCTTTTTTCCCCATAAGTAGAAGAGTAGAAGAAGACATGTTATGGAAGTAAAATAGCCCAAAATCTCAAAATTGACCAGTGCATGAAACAACTGTTTTTGCCTGTAATATCTCAACCTGAGTAACAAAGCATCATGGGTACATTAGTTTATATTCTTTCATGTTGTTACTGAATGTGTGTCTGTTTGTCTCCACAGAGCCTCCAGCTAATGTGTCCATCAGCTTAGTGAATCACACGGGGCCGATGTTTGAGGGCCATCAGTACACTCTGCAGTGTACAGTACAGGATGTGGCTCCTGTTGAAAACCTCATTGTGTCCTTCTACAGAGGACAGACGCCACTGGCTCGACTGCAGTCCAACGACAACACAACGAAAAAAGTAGTGACTGAGAGCTTCACTATAAACATCAACACCAGTAAAGAAGACGATGGAGTCCAGTACTGGTGTGAAGCGAAGCTAGAACTGGGACCTGAAGGACCGCAGCGGCCTCCATTGGTGATGTCACAAAACATCCCTGCCACCGTGTACTGTGAGTACAAAATCAACACACTTTGACACCTTTTGTTATCATGTTGGCCTCTTTTGTAGTGCTAGAAGAAGTATTTTTTATTTGTTAAGGCTGCTCTAATGAATATTTTTATATTAGCAATGGATCACATACTTGTATGTGAAAGGCGTAGCTCGTAGTGACGAACCTTCCTGAATCTGCAGTTCCCCTCATCTCTACTTTATAGTGTCTTTCATCTCATTGTTTTGGTTTTTATGGCTTGCAACTTTATGGCTGTCAACTGCATGTTTTCAGTGAAAAAGCTCTAAAAACCTAGCATGGTAACCAGCTGTATCTGCTGAGCGCATGTTTCATTTGTTCTGGCAGATACGACTGGCTCCCCTCCCGTTCGAACAGATTTCCAGTAGCACAGGACCGAGTCGATCCAATCATAGCCGTTTAAATCTAATATGGTGCGATGACTGACAGAGGTTACCTTTACATGGCAGCTGGATTCTCGTGATATCACAAGATCACGTGAGAATCGTGGATTTCTTGATCACTCTTCAGGCTCCAGTACAAGTGTTTGGTTTCAGGACACGATCTTACCGGACCAATCAGCAAGGAGCGACTTGCAGCTATGACCGTGGTTTAGGTGTTCGTTCAAAACAACAATGGCGGCTCCGTGTCCTGCTGTGAGGAGTTAATGGTACCTGCAGGTACAGGCATGGTTCAGGTATATAAGCTGCACGACTGTTCATTCAAAACAACAATGGTGGCTCTGTGTAGATGCTGCAATACTGCACCAGTGTTGGTTTTATCAGAACTGGAGAATATTTCTTCACTGAAAGAAGAGCAGAGAGCTGCACTAAAGGCTTTTCTGCACTTCTCCTGATTGACAGACGGTTTCAAACAGTTTCTAATGAAAGCTTCTCAGATGGTTCTGTGAAAAAACCATCTGACGCCATCAGGTTATGACAGAATGCTAGAATGTAGTTACGGGACGCAACTGGCATTGACTGATTATTATTCATAACCTTATTGATTAGCTGACTGTGATAACCTCTATGGGTAACCTACATCATTGCTTTTTGCTAAGGCTGGGTGGGCGTTTCCATTTGAAAAACCCATAAAGGGACACAGATGTAGTCGGCCTTTAATTTCCAGTTAGACTCATATCATAACTCTTAACATGTCACTCCCAGCCCGTAACATCTAATACAGAAAGATGATCATATGTTTTGTAAACATCAATCTTTTGCAAAGCCTACAGCCGTTCCTGTAAAAAGAAAAAGGGGAAAAAAAGGTAGTGGATTAAAAGGTGAAATATTTTCCTCTATGTTTTGGAGTAGAAGTACATAGAAGCAGAAACTGAAAGTGAAGTAGCCTACAACAGCCTGTTTGATGCTTTCCACCACTTCTTGTTTACGATGTGTTGTTAATCTACATCAAAATTGTTGCTGTAATGCTGTGTTGTATTTCCTCCTGACGCAATCAACACACAGATAAGCCTCAGCTTGAGTCATCGCATCAAGATCTCACCATAACAAAAGGAAACCCTCTACAACTGAACTGCTCGGCTGTGGGAAACCCCAGACCCTCGTACACCTGGATGCTCCCGTCAGCTAACCCTTCCCTCTCCAACAGCAGCGTTCTCACCATCAACTCTGTAATACCTGCGGATGAAGGGCTGTACACCTGTTCTGTCAGCAACAACGTGGGGAATGTCACTGTGAAGTTTAACGTGCATGTCCAAGGTGAGTTTAAGTCAGCCCATTCGGCATTGTACGCTTGTGCAAACCACGGATATGTAACATTTGTACGTTTCATAGGTATCACATCAACGCTTCTAACGTGACGTAGTTCAGATCACATGTATATGAGCAGTGGAGGGGACGGTGAATGGCGTTTAACCTTGGTGAGCGAGGCTGCCAAGCAGCAGACAACAGCAGACCACTGTTCGACACTAACAAAACCTCGGGACAATAACTGCTGATTTTTGTTATTTACTTACATAATTTGCGTAAAAAATGCCTTTATTGTAACCCAAACCACTATGTTTTTGCTAAACTTACCCATGCACCTAGTTTTGTTGCCTGAACTTAAGTTTTGTTTGAATTCACAAAACTGTGATCACAGTGAAGCATCATAGTTTGGCACTTAAAAGTGACTGTCAATAAAGATTTGG
>JAOVVB010257150.1:0-19570 GCA_028570985.1 Heterobranchus longifilis
ATCTCCGGATAATAGGGCGAGCGCTTTACTACTGCGCCACTCGGAGGCTTTAGGTTGACTTTTTAATTTTTTTTACTGAATCCAGTCTATTGAACTGAAAAGTATTTTTGTATTATATATTAACATATTTAAATTAGGGGCAGAATGTTCACTCAAATGAAATATATAAGGTTAATCAAAATAAATAATTCTAAAAATTGTTTTAATGTTTATGTTAAACTAATTAAATAGAATTAAGTACATTCAAACTTAATTTATTTAAGTAAAAGTACATAATTACATAAAGATACACAAGGCCAATATCGTTTTTTTGAGAGAAAATAAATATTTCTAATGGTCTAAGTTTAAACACAACCTTCGATAATAATAATTTTACTTTTTCTAAAAGAACTTGCACATGCCTTCTAGAACAATGCACGCTTCCTGATTATTTTACCAGATACAACAACGGATAAAAAGCACTCCTTCACCTTTGGCCTAATTGGCTTATCTAAGGGTTTTAAATAGCAGCATATGTCAAGGGATGCGTTTTTAAACCTCACACTTATTAATTAATATCTATTGCTAATATAAAATAATCTCAGTTGGTTTAATTTTTTTAATGAAAACAATGTACTAATTTAAACACAGCAGTTACAGGGGCTGAGCAAACGGACGCTGTAAATACATTGCATACCGCTACAGTACGTCCAGTTCGCTCTCATGTGGATGAAAATGCTCTTTCTTTGTCACATGACTGTCATATCAGACCACATGAAATAATGATAAAAAAAATACCGAGGATTTCAATATATTTGTAATACACTAAAGTTATTTTTTTTTCACTGGGGTGTTCATGTTCTGTACAAATACGGCCCCTTCCTTTAGCATTCTTGTCAAAGCCACGCCCCCGAAACATAAACACGCATATGCTGCCTAGGATAGAATATACAAATTCTAGTAAAAGAGGCGGAGCTTCCTTAATTGACAGGTGAATATGGATTTCTTTTTTTACAGTATTTATTTATTTATTTATGTTTGAGCAGATATTTTATTAAAGCTGACAAAATTTTCCAAATCGCTGACTCCACCTTTAATGTTAAACTTGAGTGAGTCCTCGAGCACTGCATTAAAGTATTAACTCACACAGCATGAAATGAACACTTTGTGTTGACTTAAAGCTTATATTAAATTAGTGCATGTAATGTTGGCTTAACTACAAGAATACTTCATTGTCAGATTAATAACGTTTAGAACACATTGCAGTGTTAGCTTCTTTGCTTCTTTGCTTCTTTGCTCTGGACGTGTTCATTCAGGACTGGGAGATTTTGCCCTGAGTGTTAGAGTAATCCAGAGCAGCGTACACAGCGTAGGCATGTACTGTACAAAACATAATGCACGAGGGAGGGAGGGAGTGAAGGAGGGAGGGAGAGACAGGGCTTCCTATCGTTATGCTGTGTTAGTCTGAGTGTTAAAGCAGGAGGCTGGCGGAGATCGGGAAACCGTAAGAGGAGATCCTTCTTGGAGTAAACCGGAGTGGGAAGCAATTTCCAAACTTTTTCCACATGTGTCTCAAATGGGTTCTTTACTTCCTCCTGGTGTTGCTCTTCATGTCAGGTGAGAAGATGAAGAAAAAAACAAGTTCCTCAGTGTTTTTACAAGTTTTTACAGATATTTATGCAAGTTAAAGTCTGTTTAGATTGGCGTTAATACTCCATATCAGGGCTGTGCAAAAACAGGAAATTAAAACATACTCGCAATTGTAAAATTTATTTCACCGTGGAATAAAATATTACCGTGTTATTGTTGGGCATACAGTATTAGAAATCAAACTATCATCTATAGCTTAATTACTGTACCTCATTTGTATATTCATGAGGATTAGGACTAATTTACAACTTGGTGCACTTCTGTAGCTTCTTCTGATTGTTCTGCAAGTTTAGTTAATGTTGTTTAGGATCTTCTTGTGTTGCGATATCGACTCAGGATCTCGTATCAGGGTTCTGGTTTTATGATTTTTTTTTTCCTTTAAATTCAGGTGATAGATTTGATAACTTTCTTTAGGTATTTTGGAAAGTTGGTTAAACTTGGGTGCTTTATGACAGTGGTGCTTTGAGATGTGTCAAGACCTTGGTTTGGATGGATTGCAGCTTGTTTCATGTTTCTCAGCTTCGGTTCCTATATTTCTGGAACTTCTTTAAAGTGTTTTGCCAGGTTGGTTTTGGTTTTCTTGGTCCCAGTATTTTAAAACCTTGTTTTAGATGCTTTCCAGGTTTGGTTCTGGTGTGTTGGTTTAAGCAGTTTGGTGCATGTAGGTTGGGAGCTTCCATCAGGATGTGGTTTTTGGAATCTTCAGGGAAATTTATTCAGATTTCCATCCTTTTGATTTATGTATTGGGATCTTAAGGTTTTACAACCCAAAGTCTAAGTGTGACGAGAGCTCGTGTTAGGTTCATGCTCCACACTAGCTAGGTCAGATCTCATAAAAAAAAAGACATCACAGAACATGGGCTTATATAGGGATTATTAAACTAAACAATATTTTATGTAAGTCAGATTTTGAGACAATGCGTTGAGGTTGTAATGACTTTCCCGTATATTTGTGCGTCGAGGTAGTGCCGCATTGTCTAGAGGTTTCCTGTGTTTCCTGCGAGTGATTAAACATTGACTGGGCTTACGTGCTTCCACACCGCTTCAATGCTCCAAACTACTGTAGTTCTTGCTCCCCCCCCCCCCACATTAATACCATCGAAATAGTCATGAAGTAATGAAGTTGTCATGGAATAGTAATCTACAGTAAGATCCTCAGGGTCTCACAGAAGGTTGGTGTTTTTTTGCCAACTGCAGGAATGAGGTAAACTGTAAAGCATGAAGGAATTCTGGGAAATTGGTTTGGAATTCTGGAACCCTTCTGCTTTGTGCTCGACAGCCAGATCACACCAGGAAAGAGTCTTGGGTAGGAGGTGTTTATTAGGAAGGAGGAAACAGGAAGGTTGTGAGGGCAATGACTTTGTCACAAATGAAAAACAAAATGAAACAGGTGAGTTTGTAGGAATTAAGTAGAAAGAATGTTGTCTTTGGAACAGGGATTAGTTGATTATTTGAGTAGCTCAGGTGTGTCAGTAATTGGGTGAGGTATTGTAGTTTGGGTCTTCAAATTCAAGGAGCTTTGGCTGTGATGAAGGGAAACTTTAAATTAGATGTTTTAGTTTGTTGGTAATGTTTGTGTTGTTTCTTTGGAGAGAGTGCGACTGTATCTTTTGCGCGCTCACCTGGGATGTAAAACACTAGATTGGGTACCGATCATCTTGACAGAGAAGCTGGAAATCTGGACCCCCGCCTTGAGAAACCTTTAGTCTTACCTCCAGCTGTCTCTGTCTTAAAAGAAATCTATAAAGCTCTTAGAAACACTTTTGCCCTTGATAGGAAGCACGAAATACATCAAGCACTTTTCTTAGGTCTTTGCTTACTAGTTTGCTCCATATATATAACAGTTTAAACAAAACAAATTAAACGTTACCTTTGCAGAATGTAAATTATTTCAGAAACATTTATTGCTCTTGTGCACCTTTCTAAATTTTGTCCAGTTGTAATTATTTCTCGGCATGTCCTGATCCCGTGTGAACTGTACTGTATGTATTCTGACCTGAGCCTCCACTGTTCCAATAGATCATCTAACAAACTTCACTTGAGGTACTAAAATGATGCTGTATGTATTTTCATGACATTGGTAAGAACTTGGGTGGCTTAGTGGTTATCACTGTCGCCTTGCACCTCCAGGTTTCAGGGTCTGTGCGTGTGGAGTTTGCATGTTCTCCCTGTGCTTGGTGGGTTTCCTCCGGGTACTCCGGTTTCCTCCGAAAGACCTGCAGATTAGGCTAATTGGAGTCCCAAAATTCCTCTTAGTGTATGAACGCATGTGAGTGTGTGTATATATGTGCCCTGTGATGGATTGGCACTCTGTCCAGGATGTACCCCACCTCGTCTCCTGGGATAGGCTCCAGGCCCCCCACAACCCTGTATACAGGATAAAGTGGTATAGACAATGAGCGAGTCAGTAAGAACAAGTAGTTTTAGCCATTGTTCACATTAGTGATTTTTTTGGTTAATGTTTAAACCACAGTAGTGTTTGTAGTCTACAAAAGTTGTTCATCTACATAATTTTTATTTTAAATGGCATTTTAAAAGTCAGTGTAACACATAAACTAGTTTGTACTAGTGTATCTTGTCATATACCACATTCACCAAGCAGGACTACATGAGCAAGTGGAAATCCTCTTTGAGTGATACACGTCATCCAGCCAGCGCTATGTCCAGGTCGGCCACTGGGTAATTGGATTAAAAGTGATCATGCAAGAAGCGCAGATCATGTAAGGAAGAATTAGGCAGCGGGTGTAGCAAAAAACAAACAAACTCACTTTCACACGTCACAGATTTGCACACATTTCAGGATCGTACAGGAAAGTACATTGTTAAAGCAATACGTTCGGGATCAAAGACTCAGCTTAAAACAATGCAAATCGGCATTACATACACTATGTTACATGTTTTATTTATTTATTGCAATTACAGATTACTCAGTAAGCCAATTAAATATGCATTATGACCAGATCGAAGGTGTGTTTTAGGACTTTGTGAAGATCAGTAAGTTCCTTACAGTGATAGAGACAAATGGCCTGTCAATCACACCGTCCTCACAAAAGCAAAGTGCTTTACAACTATTACGTAAAAATCCATAAGAACTTTGTGAGGACCAAAGAAAACATCCAAAGGTCCTCACAATGAATGATAACAAAAAGTTTTTATTTGAAAAACTAAATTTACCAAAATATCTTTCTTAGGACCAAAAAGTACCCCAGAGGTCCTCACAATGCTACAATAGTGTCAAATGTCATCTCAATCATCAGGTCCTCACAAAATTACAGTGTTTTTAAAGCTTTTGTTTTAAAGCCAAATATTTCCTTTTATTTATTAAATAAATATATATATATATTTTTAATGTTTTCCTTTTTATTTTTATTTATGTTTATTTTAGGATTAGTTTATAAACATAGTGCTAATTGGTCCAGTATTTTGCACGCTCCTCATTAGGACAAAGAAATGTGTGTACCGTATGTGTGCATGTTGTGTGTTTTTGGCCCCGCAAGGCATTCAAAGTTTTCATAGTCCTTCCTATCTTACCTCATACACACGTTTTAACATGTCTTGAAATTCACCTTATCCATGTGCATGCCAACACACACACACACACACACACACACACACACACATTCATTTCATTTTTGTAAGGTCCTACCATTGAAAAAACAATGAGTGTAGCTATTTAAAGTTATGTCTACACCTAAACCTCACCCTTACTGCAACTTTAGTCACCATAAGGGAATATTTTGACTAGTAAAAGCTGCATGTTGTGTAGAAACATTACTTTAACATTTAACCTTATGAGTGCCTTATGAGGACCTCGTACACTGTATACTGTAGAGAGACGATGAAGGTATGCAAGCAAGTGCTGGCCTGTTACTCTCTGTATCTGTGTGTGTGTGTGTGTGTGTGTGCGTGTGTGCGTGTATATTTAATACCTTGCAGGCACACAAACAAGTGTGTGTGGAACAATAGCAATGCACTAACACTCTTATTGTGTTACTATTTCAGGCTTTAAACAGGAAATAACTACTGCACAGTACTTTCTCTCTCTCTCAGCAATAAAAGTCACATTCAGTTACAGTAACTGTTTGCTTACTTACTCACACACACACACACACACACACACACACACACACACATGCCTTAAGCATATCAGGTTAAAATCTAATGTAGGTTAATAAGGTATCATTTTATTCTAAGTGTACTTACTGTGGAGACTCCGTGCCACGTGGAACAGCGATCACACCGGGGAGGAAGCGTGAAACACAATACACCACGGAATGGTTTTTGCTTCAGGAGGAAAACGTGTCACACTGAAAAGCAAAACCTTCACCTTTCAGCTCAGATGTTGACTTCATGCCAGTTTCTGTAAATTCCCTCCATTTTGTAATTCTTCTCATTTAAATATCAATAAATCTTACTTGCCTTATGTATAATGATATGTACATTATTATAGATGTTGTAAACATCCATTCTTTTACCAGGCATTTTTAATCCCCTCATAAACGGATGAAATCTTTGTGAATTATTTACATGAAGCAGTGCGATGTGAGATGAAAATCCCGCTTAAAGCACCCTGGCAGTTTATTTCCTGTCAAAATGAACTGAGTGTTTCACATCATTTATTTATGGTCTAAACGCAATTGCCAGTTTATTAGCTCATCTATCCGCTATCCATAAATAACACTTATTAAAATCCTCCACTTAGTAGCCGGTGCATTTTTTTATTTTTTTTTTCCTCCTTCTATATACAGTACAGTACACAGCTCTGACGGTTTATTAATCTCTTGCTACAGTACAGTAGGTGTACCTAATAAACCGGCAGCTCAGTCTGTATGTTTATACGCTTTATTTATGGGTTTTATGGCTGTTCTTGACCTTCCGGTGTTACGCAGAGGTGATGTATGGAGGCAGTTTATGAAAAACGACTTCATAAATAAACACGCAGGACAGAATAGACGTCTCCTATTCCACCGAGGAAAGACCATCCTGCTTTCCTATATAAAGCCTAACCCCTGCGCTCGCATTCATCGTCTCTCGCTTGTGGGCGTGTCTTATCTCTAGTTCACTGGCGGTTGCCATGGCTTCACCGCTAGCACCAGGCTATTGCGAGATGTCTATATACTCTAGCTATGAGACGGTTATAATATCATTCTTTTCCTGACTAAAAATAAAATGATAGAAGGAAACTGCTTTATAAGGCATTGTTGTATTTTTGGTAAATTTTTTATTTTCAGCTTTTAGCCACAAGACTGAAGTGCATACAAGGAACCAAACACCAATACTGTAGTAAAAAAGTAGCTTCACTTCTCACTTGCGTAAAGCGAAACTTTGTTTAACTTTGCATCACTAACTGATACTTTAGTAGTTTTTTTTAAAATGCTTGTTTCTGATTGGTTGGTTGGCATTTTCTTTCTCACCTTGTACTAGACGAATGTAGGGAAATTGTATTTACGTTACAGATTCATACAGCTAAATTTGCTACCACCGTAGACACAACTAAACTTTATTTGTGTTGTTAGTTAAAAAAAAAAAAAGACAACAAAAAAAGAATGTTTAACGACAACTGAACAAACTGAAAGAGTGTTTTGTAAAATCTCTATTTATTGTCTCTGGTTCAAATTCAAAACAATGCCAAAAAAAGAGGAAATATGAAGAGAAACAAGGTGAACAACAAAATTAAACGCATAAAATCTGACATATTTATTGTAGTAAATAAATTTTACATTATATTACTTTTAGTAAATGTTTATAACATTATGAATGTGTTTACAGAAATAAATCTCTTGTAGGCTAAATTAAAAGTGAAATGTTCCAGGTTAAAAGTAAGAAGGAAGTGACGTAGCCACGGCAACAATCATACAAATAAACATGAGTTTCCTGTGTAAATGTTTATGAACAGTTATGAGCGGAGTAAACAACTAAAACAATGAAAATATAACATTTGACAAAAACAAGCGAGTAACGCGACTCACCTGAAACTGGAGCAACCTGTTTGCGGTTAACCTACAGTATAATAATTACTTCACTACAATAAATATGTCAAATTTCATTGTTCATGTTGTTTCGCTTCACACTTCATACTCTCTTTTTTTGTCTGTTTTGAATTTGCTACAGAGACAATAAAAGGGGGGGGGAAACTTATCTTTCTGTTGTTGTTGTCTGTTAAGGCAAATAAAATTAAAGATCGACTGCTAGTTTTGCGATGTCTACAATATCAGGATTATATAATATTATGAATATAACCTTGCTCGATATGTCAAGTACAAGGTAGAAAACAAACAACGACCCAAAAAAAAAGCCAATTAATCAATCAGAAACCAGCATTAATTTTATTTATAGAATAAAGTTTAGGTTAAGTTTAGCCTAACGCAAATGAGAAGTTAAGCTGTTTTTTTTTTCAGAATTTTCTTTTTTATTAGTCATTAAAAGAATGATTTTAAAACTGTCATATACTGTATATAGAATATATGGCTAGCTTGTGTGAGTCTGGACGCCAGTGGTGAAGCCCTGATGACCGCCGGTAAACTAAAGATAAGACGCAGGATTAAAAACTGAACTAAACAGACCGGCAATTTGTTCTTTTTTTGCCTGACAGTCAATTTAGCTTCATATAAGTTACAGTAGCCTAATGTACTGTATACGGCTAGCAAGGCTGTATCTTCCAGATGATAAAGATAACCGCGTGACAGCTAACAGTGGCAGACAGAACTTATGTTTAAAGTTAGCTTTAATTAGCATGACAGAACTTTAGCACTTAGCATATTAAAACTAGTAAAATGTTACTAGCATACTTGCACGTTTTAAGGTTAAATCCGCTCGCTCATGT
The DNA here is from genome assembly GCA_028570985.1 of Heterobranchus longifilis. Taxonomy (NCBI): domain Eukaryota; kingdom Metazoa; phylum Chordata; class Actinopteri; order Siluriformes; family Clariidae; genus Heterobranchus; species Heterobranchus longifilis. The sequence goes on from JAOVVB010257150.1 coordinate 8,453, forward strand.
CGTCCTCTCAGATGAAGTCACGTCGAGACGACGCGCTTTATGTGCAAATTAATAAAATCTCAAACATTATTTACTGGAAATGCTCTCTTTTACTTATGATGGAAATTTATAACGCGGCGATGGCTTGGACACTTGCCTGTAAAAGCAGTTATTCTTTTATCCTCAGGGGTAAACACACACATTCGCGCACACACACACACACACACACACACACACACACACACACACTCAGAAGTGTTTCCCTGTAGGACAGTGATGGATGATGTGCTTCAGCTTCTTTTCTCCTGAACTGGGTTGGAACAGTTTGCTTGTACTGCAAGTTCACGCATAAGCTTCTGTGTGTGTGTGTGTGTGTGTGTGTGTATTTCTTATAGACTCAAACATTTAGGTCGACTTTTTTTGGACAGAAAAACAACAATTAATCAGCAAACCAACAGCCTAAAGCCGCAACAATAACCATTACAAATTAATGTTTTTTTTGTTTGTTTGTTTTTATTTTCTGATAAAATTAACTCTTTCTATTTCATAAAATCGAAAACAAAAATATGATTTAATCATGTGCTGGTTATACGCTCTCACTTTAATAAACACGGCCCTTCATTGTCCCATGGGCTTTGTGTGCGAAAATAAAAACTGGACGTTCCCACAAATTTTTTTGGTCCGTCCCACGGGATTCCAGTCCTGATACACGCACACACACACACACACACACACACACACACACGCACACACCATATACAGTAAATCTCCAGCAGGAGTCTGTATCTCATCCAACAGGGCATGATTCTGCTTTTATACACTCATTTATTAAATGAATTCCTGCAAGACTTTTTTTATATTCTGCATCATAAATCGAGGAGTTGTTTGTTAAAGTGTTGCTCTGCTGGAATTCAAACTGGCCGGTCTCTGAACAATAAACCGAATGCTTTCTGTTAGAGTTATACAAACATGTTTCACTAAAGTACTATGACATCATAAAACACAAGAGCCAATCATGTTACTGTATGCAAATACAGACCCCATGATGTCATCATACCAGAGTCGTCTTCTTCTTTGTTGTTATTATTGTGTTTGATTTTGCATTAATATTGGACTAACAAGAAATCACAGTGTGGTATCTGTTTTTGATTATTATGGTTAATTTTTATTTTTTTTTGCAGGACAGCACGGGGCGGTTGCGATGCAGGTGTACACGTCGGGTCGCGTGCAGGCGGTGAACGGCACGGACGTCCGGTTGAAGTGCACATTCCAGAGCACGCACCCAATCAAAAGTAAAACTCTCACCATCTCCTGGACCTTCAGGCCCTTGCGGCACGGCACTGAGGAGACCGTAGGTTGCACTGCTTCTTCATAATTCCAACAAACACTGTCTAGGTACTAGGATACTTACGCAATTGGCATTCTGTCTGTAAAGAACAAGCCATGTCTGCCATCTTTTCACCTCGCTCCATTCTCTCAATTACTTTTGTCTCCATCATTATTGTTCGGCGCTTCTTAGCAGTACCAGCTTCCTAGCTGCTGCTTTTACGCTCACTTCCAGACATCCTGGGATGCAAACATGTGATCTAATTTTTATGATTGAACATGCACAAACGCATGTTCGTATCTTTAAAAGTTTGTAACTCAAATGTTCGTATGTAGAGGACTTACTGTATCTCTAGGTATGTAGGTGCTATACCTACTGCAACCACCAGAGGGCTCCTGAGGTTCGGGTGAGTGCAAGACGACACCCAAGAGGGAGTCCATCCTCCTCTGATCAGCACATCACGAACTGCAAATGTGTGTGTGTGTGTGTGTTAAAGGCATGGCGCTTTAGAGTAAGTGCAGAGGCATTATCTTGTTATCTGATTATATAATATTATCTGACATGTGAGTGTGTTAGAGCACTAGGGTGTTGGTGCACCATGGATGTACAGATCAAGAAAAGCTTCTAGATGGAAAAAAGATAAGAAAAAAAGGATCCCAAGAAGATAAAACTAAAATAAAACAAAGTATAGATGCGCAATACATTGATACGAATTACACATTGGAGCTTACAGTAAGTATTGTCTTACAAGTGTACAAACTTTTGCACTCAAATCTATAAGCATTTCAGCAATTCTACGATTTCTGAATGCTGATTGGTCAGACAGTGATTATTAGTTTTTTTTTCTTCTTTTTTTTCCCCTAACAGTAGTTATGGTCAAAATCACAGGTGTATGTTAATGCGCTCGTTGAAACGGTTATTGTTTCTATGGCAACTACATTACAGTGTTGATGTTTCACAGTGGTCTATAATGAGATTCATGTTTAGGTTTTCAAAGAAGGAGTCTCCAGTGGCAGGAACAGGAGAACAAGAATCGACTATTAAATGGATAATAAAAAAAAATAAATAAATGAAAATAACATTCTTTATAATAATTATATAATTAATAAAAAACATTCTGTAGTGTTCAAAAAATAAACTCGCATCATATCAGCATTACGTACAAGTTCTAAAAAAGCCAAACAATAAATTATGATTTTTTTTGTGGTGCCTGAAGGGTTAATCATTTTTTAGGGCACGTAAGTGGAGTTCCTGTTCCACGCTGACTCATTTGAGCTTTTCATGCATTAAATACCGCGTAACAAACACGTGTAGACTCGTTTAAGTCCATAGACGCCTTAATGAGTCGCATTTTAGCAAATTAACTAGAGCATTTCAGCGGAGACGTGAACCGCTCGCAAGAACAAAACTGCTGACTGAGGCTCGTTGCAGTGATATTTAGCTCATCGCTTTTTTCCCACACAACTCTATATCTGACTCATATTTCCTGTGTGTAAGTGTTATGAAGTGTGTGAGTGTCAGTTTTTGAAAACAGTTCTATATCAAACTTTTAATATCAATGAGAACACAAGACAGCTTGTAAGTATTTAAAGGTTTCATTTTTTTTATAATAAGATAATTTTGTGTAAATGTTTTTTTTAAATATCAGTTTGTAATTCCTTAAATAACTTTGATTAAATCCATTTAATTTTTCATTTAAGGTGAAAATAATTTAACATTGAAATAGGACAAAAAAATAAACAAAAAGTTAAAAGAATTGTAGAATTTTATAACTAAAAATGTAAAATTAAAATGTTTATTTTATAAGCAATTATTTATCTTTATTTATTGTAAGATAATCAATAGACAATAATGTAAAAGTTCCATCATACTTTTATTTAGCTACAATTATATGCAATAAATACAAAATAGAAAGAAACACTCAAATAGAAAGAAAATGGAAGTTTGAAAAAGAGAAAAAAAATGTCAATCTCATTAGTTTGTTAGAAATGCTGACATCATAATGTTGATATCATATACAGCATTAACAAAAATTTCTTTAAACGTGAATGACGAAAAAATGTCAATGTGTATCAATCTGTGTATTGTTGTGCATGTGACAAATAAAAATTTGAATTTGAAATGGCCATCCTATGCTCATATTTTTACTCCGCACCCTTTTCCAAAGGTATTTTACTTTCACGAGAAGCAGTTTCCTCCGAGCGTGGGACGTTTCCAGAGAAAGGTGGAGTTCAAGGGAGACATTTTTTCAAGTGATGCCTCCATCCTGGTCAGGGACGTGATGTTCAGCTACAACGGGACGTTCAGCTGCCAGGTGAAGAACCCGCCTGACGTCCATGGGAACGTTGGAGAAGTCCAGCTACAGGTTGTCACTTCAGGTGAGATGCTCATCAGTCTGGCTCTCATAAATCATCCTGGTCTCATCTCATCATCCTAGTTCTCATAAACATCTCCACTTTCTTTTCCAGCTCCTTTCTCTGAGATTGTTATTCTTGCTGTGGGCATCGGGGGCGCCGTACTGATGGCTGTCCTCATCCTGGCCATCTGCTTGTTCATACGTCGGTGTCGGAAACTGAAAAGGATGGAACAAGAAAGACTCCAATTAGAACGTAAAGACCTTGTGGTGTGGTGAGAGACGGAGAGACGAATGGGATGGAGGAAAGAAAACGAATGTAACGATGGAGGAAAAAAGCACGTGATAAGCAAATCTGCACTCCCTGTCCAGCGCCCCTGTCTGGCTCGGATGTACCGTATGCACTCTTATAGACGCTAAACGCATTTCGCCTGGAAAAAACACCATGTGTATTTCCTATATATTTTTCTATATACAACTTGCTATATACTCATATTAATCTGATAATATAAACCTCATAAACTGCTGTTTTTTTCATTTTATTTACTGTTTCAGCAAGCACACTTGACATCTTTACAAGCTTATATGCACACTGTATAGCTCGTTTTTGTACTAGCTACTAAAGCAAAGCAGAAACTGGAGTGATGCATCACAAAACACATTTAAGATAATGAATATGTTTTTTTAAATGTTCCTATTATATTCATTAAGCAACTATTCCTAGCAGCCAATAGGTTGGAAATTCCTTGAAAATCAACTTGAGAAAGAATTTTTTACCTCTCAAAGTTGTAATTATGTTTTTGATGTGAATGTTTTTGTTAATTAATAACAAAGTGATAATTAAAATTGTCTTCAAAGAGCGACTCCTTAGCGTGTCTTTTACTCAGTGTAAATTGTCCTATACTGCAGCTCGGCCACCGCAGTGCCTCGGCTACTACCAGAGACACGCCCTTTATTGGGTGCCATTACTTTTGTCCTAGTCGAATGCCTAGTCTTATTTGTCTTATTCCTATTCGGAACAGTGTGTTTTTAAGCTGTTAATTTGAAGGAACTGAGTTTGACAATATGTTCATTAAATTGATGCGTAACTGAAATAAATAAGTGCTTTAAACTCGACAGTGTAACAGAATCCAGAAAAGAGGAGACAAGTGTTTTATCAAACTAAATAATATTTTATGAACACAGCGTATTTTTTTCTGTGTAAATGCTCCTGAGAATGATTTTCAAACAGATTTATTCATAGCAAGCTGAATAATAAATGATGCTCAGTGTTTACAGTAATAAAGCAAGCGTATGTGTGTGTTGGTCTGTTCACTATAATGCTCCGTCTGGGTTTTTCTTTTTTTATGCTGATCTGCGGGTTAACCTATTTGCTAAGATGCTAGTTTTGTGAATTGCATTGTTTATTATAATTCTAGTGTGACTTGTTCATTATGATGCTAATCCGTGGGTTAACCTGTTACCTGCAATGCTACTTTGTGGGTTAGCATGTTTACTGTAATACTAATTTGTGGGTTAACCTGTTTACCATTATGCATGTGGGTAACTTGTTTTTGTAATGTTAGTTTAAGGGGTAACCTGTTTACCGTAATGCTAGTTTGAGGGTTAACTCATTTACCATAATGCTAGTTTTAGGGTTAACCTGCTTACCTTAATGCTAGTTTGAGGGTTAACCTGTTTACCGTAATGCTAGTTTGAGGGTTAACTCGTTTACCATAATGCTAGTTTTAGGGTTAACTTGCTTACCATAATGCTAGTTTGAGGGTTAACCTGTTTACCGTAATGCTAGTTTGAGGGTTAACCTGCTTACCGTAACGCTAGTTTGAGGGTTAACCTGCTTACCATAACGCTAGTTTGAGGATTAACCTGTTTACCGTAATGCTAGTTTGAGGGTTACCCTGTTTACCGTAACGCTAGTTTGAGGATTAACCTGTTTACCGTAATGCTAGTTTGAGGGTTAACCTGTTTACCGTAACGCTAGTTTGGGTGTTAACCCATTTACCGTAACGCTAGTTTGAGGGTTAACCCGTTTACCATAATGCTAGTTTGGGGGTTAACCTGTTTAGCGTAATGCTAGTTTGGGGGTTAACCCGTTTACCGTAACGCTAGTTTAAGGGTTAACCCGTTTACCATAATGCTAGTTTGGGGGTTAACCCGTTTACCATAATGCTAGTTTGGGGGTTAACCTGTTTAGCGTAACGCTAGTTTGGGGGTTAACCTGTTTACCATAACACTAGTTTGAGGGATATCCTGTTAACACTAGTTTAAGGGTTAACCTGTTTAACGTAACACTAGTTTGGGGGTTAACCTGTTTACCATAACACTAGTTTGAGGAATATCCTGTTAACACTAGTTTGAGGGTTAATCTGTTTACCGTAGCGCTAGTTTCAGGGTTAACCTGTTTACCGTAACTCTAGTTTGAGGGTTAAACTGTTTACCGTAACTCTAGTTTGGGGGTTAACCTGTTTACCGTAGCGCTAGTTTGAGGGTTAACCTGTTTAGCGTAACGCTAGTTTCAGGATTAACCTGTTTAGCGTAACGCTAGTTTCAGGGTTAACCTGTTTATAAATTATTAAATTAGGTGAATGCAGTGAGAACTTTTACTCATCTGTTGACCTGACAGAGACACAGGTAGGAATTAGTATCATTTTGACCCCGCTCCCGCTACGTTCTTTAATACTTCTTGGATGCAATGAAAATTTTATGGCATTAGTGACTTAGTGTCTGTGTATGTGTGTGTCTGCCTGTGTGTGTGTGTGTGTGTGTGTGCCTTATGTTGCAGCATTATATTAGACTTTATATAGTGTATAAGCACTTCCTTCTTTTTGTTTTCACATTTTTAATCTTTTGTTTAATTCCAGCCACTCTGCGAGAACACCACTGCACACTTCCACCCCTGGAAGCCTCCCTTCTAGACATCGTGCTGTTTTTAATCACTTTTTTGGCAAGCGAAATCAAGAGGATGTTTTTTCTCCTCCCGTTATCCTGCTCAGACAGGAAAAACAAAGCTATTACTTTGTCTTTACTTTTGATTTCTTCATTTCATTTATTTTGTGCTGCTTCACTTCCGCAACGTGTTTTCATTTCGGCTGATGTTGATTTAGGTTACGATGTGTGAGTTAGCAAATATTTTGCACAAACTGTAGCGCGGTCTCCCGACAGAGTTAATTACCATCGTTTCTTAATGGAAATATAAAAAATGCAATCTTTAATTGTGATCGTGTTTACAAATTCTTAGCTAGAAAGTTAAAGTCAGTGCAAAAAAATAATAAAAAAACAACTAATAAATTACCAAAACCTCTAGTGATTAAAAGTTTCTCAGGTTCAGAACTTAACTAGCTACACACACTTACCAGAGACGACAACAATCTCTGGTACTTTCTTTTAGCCAAAAACACAGTATTGATTAAAATATACTGCTCAAAAAAATTAAGGGAACACTTGATCCCAGTTTGACTTGAACGCCTCTCATATGTGTACGCATGATTCAAGTCAAACCGGGACTAAGCGTTCCCTTTATTTTTAAAAAATATCAAATTGCTAACTTCAGCCGTTTTGCACAGACGATTTTATATGAGCCCCAAAAAGGCCATTCTTGAGTGTTATACTGTAAAATAAAAATTATTCATGTTTCTTTATGAGTATTGATATTAAAATTGACCTGTAAAAATTGTTGCTTAAATTAAAGCATTCCGTGAAAAAATTTAGAATTTTTTTGCTCCCCCAAAAAACTGTAATGTTCGTAACACTGCGAAATTCTTGTAATATCGTAACAATTTTGAATTTTAGAATAATACACTTTTTCAGGTTTATGTCTTTTCATGTGAAATCTAAATCGGCCGAGTTACATCTGAATGACAGTTAAGATCATTAAACGGTTTGAATTCAAAAAAGTTATGGACAGTAATAAAAGGACATGAAATTGTATTTAGCAAATGTGTTTCTTTTGATCTAATAAAAATGTGTATGCATATTTACACAAAAAATGAAGTATGGAGATAAGAAGCATTAAGTATTATGAAACATGGTGTAATATGACCATTTCTGAAAATAAAGGTGAGACACTTTTTCAGCACCAATACCATGTTTTGGCTGAAAGCAAGCTACTGTACTAGCTACACACACTTAGCAGAGACGCAAACAATCCCTGGTACTTTCTTTCTGAAATTCTGTTATAAATAAATGACTTTTCGTCAGTAAATGGGAAATGTTTGCAGGAATGCCACAGCTTCAGTCCAAGGAATCAGTCGAGTCTGTTGCATGCTTGTATAAAATCCAGTAAAAACTCCCAGTGCTGCAAATTTTACCTTTTACATCCGCTAAGTACTTTTTGTACTTTATTAATAAGATAAAGATTGAGTGCTTTATTTGAGAAACACCGCATCCGAGCGCACACGAGAGTGCTGAGTGTGCATACGCACTGCCGTTAGTCAGCGTGATTTGTTTCTCTGCTCCGTGCCCCAAACAGGCACCTCGCAGTTCGGAAATTGATATATAACTCTTTCATTTTGCTGAAAGTTTTGCTGACTTGTGTGAAGTTGCGAGCCTGGGTTTGGGCTTTGTGTGCAGACCTGAAGTAACAATTTATCAGTCAAAAAGGCAAGAAAAATGGCTCAAATACAGCTCACAACCACGTCCAAAAACACTGAATGGCTTTAAGACGAGCGAGGGAATGAGATTATTTTGTGTCGTAATCATATCACAAAGCACACTCACAATTCAAAATGCAACCATTGTGTGTTGAAGTGTAATAAAAAAGCCTGAGCATCAATGAATCCTACAGCAAGGGATAAAAGAATCAAAAGTCTAGTAGGGAATCACAAATGTGTGGATTTGATTCAGTTCAGTGTTTGATTTCTGTGCAAGTGGCTTGATTTGATTCTTTGATTCACCTCTTCATCCGCTTTAATTACTGTAGGATTTGCTCTGGAGCAACTCTGTCGAAAAGTGAATCAGATAACGAGAGAATCGTGAGCCGATCAATTCCGATGATCCTTTTTTTGGATTCAAGAAGAAGAAACACAGCCTTGAGAGCGAGTCAGGTTTCATTCAACTCAGACTCGCACCAGTCAACCATGAACAAGAGATCTGAAGAGTTAATTGTCAGGATAGATGGTGAACCAGAGAACCACATCATGAGAGAGAATCACTAGTCAGGTTTCATTTGGTTCAGATTTGCACCGGTGACCGGTGAACAAGAGATCCGAGGAATCAATGGTCAGGTTGGATTAAGGTCAGAGTCACTCAGTTGAACCACGGCTTAGAGAATCGGAGAGTGAGAGTCAGAGAGTCGTGGGTCAGGTTTCATTTACCATTTGATTTGAGTGAACATGAAAAATCTAGGACTTGATTTTTAACTAAAGTTTTACAGAGGTACCTCGGCATACGAATGACCCACCTTGCGACTATTCAACTTAAGAACTTAAATTTTGCAAGAAATTAACATCAATAACCTCGACATGGGAAGCATTTTCATATCAGCGTCCGATCTTCGTAAATTTTGTTTTTTCTTTCTTTTTTTTTTGCATTCTTCAAGGACAGTAGCAAGAAAAAAAGGGAGGTGCTTTCAGTTTGGTTTTCAAACTAATCTGTGCCAAGAGGAATTATACATTAAGGTTAAGTGAGGTTTAATGTATATTTATATAATATTTTACCTCATTTACATGTCTTTTCTAAATGTTTTGTATGTTTTTACAGTATATGCAAAAATATGATTATAGTGTTGGAAATTGATAATATTGGTAATATTTTTGGGTAGCTGGAACGGATTATCTGCGTTTACATTATTTCCTATGGGAACATGTGTTTCACAATACAAAATTTCGCCTTAATAACTCACCCCCGGAACGGATTAAATTCGTATCCTGAGGTAGATCAGACTCAGACCTTTGAACATTAAAAATGATGGATGTGAATCGTCGTTTCTAGGATTAGCTTTAATTCATTGCAGCACAAAATGAGAGAATCATGAGTCAGGTTTGAATAAGTCCATCGTTTGCAAACCGAACAAGAGACGAAAAACGGGTCCGATGATGCACCACCTATATATAAAACGCACTTTAATTTATTCATTAAAAAGCTTTTAAAAAGTGTGAGTCAGAGGAGTGTCGCTTGCCCGCACACATGACATCATCATCAACATCATCACCATCTTCATGCATTTACGACAATGACATCATGCATGTGGAGCATCAGAGTTAATTTTTTTTTATGAAAAACCCAAAGAAACAGCATGATGCCATCTAATAAACTTGTTAGATAGTGACATCGTTGGTGCGCGTGATTCAACTCAGCTGATTTGCCTAAAAGGGTCATCTGAGATCATTTCTGAATTATGTCTTCGTGTTCTAATCGTACAAACGCGGACCGTTCTGATGTCTACACTTCTATATATTTGTGAATTGAATGCTTCTGAACAGCTGATTCTAAAAAGACGTCCACCTCCAGTATGTTTCAAGCTGTATAATTTTAAATTCATAAATTATTTCCATAATTTAAACTCCAGCCGGTTTGGACCAACATCTTTTATTCTCCAAAGGATTAACGAACGATGTTCATGATGCAGATTTTTTTTTCCTCAGGAAGAACAAACATGTCTCGACCAGGATCTCCGGTTCTAAATGATCGGGTCGTATGGCCTAGATCTGTCGTGTACCAAGGCGTGATGTTTCGAAGCATCTGGAACAGATTTGTTGTGGTAATAATCTGTGTGTGCTTTGAGATTTGGAATACATTCACACTCATGTAGCATCTGGTAATAAAGAATCCACCTTGGACTATTGGCGCATTTTCACTTGTAGATCATATCTACCTATGCATGTTCTTAAAACTTGTGAAACCAATAGGGATGCTTTTTATTAAATGGAATACTGTGTGTTTTCTAGGGCAGCTCTGAAAGAAATGGGACACTAGGGAACAAAATGGCCCTCCACAGACATGAAAGGACTTTGCATGAACTTTAATCCAACCGAAAAACTTTTATGTAATTCTTTGACCTTCAATGATTGACAGAATAAAAAAAAACTTCTGATCATGAGCTGTTACTCACTGCATGAAACAAATCAATAGAGCGTTGTTGTCGGCTTGGACGTGGACATGGACAGGCTGCCTGGCCAAAGTCCCATCTGGCTTTCCATATTGGGAAGCTGCTCTGATTTTCTCAGTTGTCTTTCCAGATTCCGTCCCAGCTGGAGCCGACCAGACAGGTGACCGGCGCTACCTGCCAAGAGCCAAAATCAGAACTCTATTTTGGGGTTTCTCCACTGGGACGCTGCCCAACCAGACTTAGAAGAATGTTTGGAAGCACGCAGGGGCTTTGAGTGGTTGAGACGTCCCATGCCTATATCATTGGTGCATTTTGAGCCATCTTCTGGATCTAGGATGCCCCTAGTGGTCGTACACCATGCAGTGAGATACTGTAGATGGCCAGCTTCTAGGGCTTTAATAAAGATGGAGCACC
>JAOVVB010257174.1:0-17500 GCA_028570985.1 Heterobranchus longifilis
TCTTGAAAAGGAACGTAGGGCAGAATTTACTTTTAAATAAATAGACAATTTTATGATGTAGGCCGAAAATGAGCTTCTCCTATTTGACAGACCAGTAGCCGCCACTGATAATGAGTAATAAAAAATGTAGTTTTGGTTTTAGTTTTGGTTTAATTCTAACACTAGTCTGATCTGGCCATGTCTTTGCTATGAGTCCTCGATCATCTACCCATCGAGTCTGGTGGTCCTCTGCTCGGCCTCCATGGGGGCCCTTACATACAGATAAAATACTAAGGAAATCTATTCCACCTTCCATCTGATCACCTGACTATTTGGATCATTTGTTCCTCCAAATCATTTTTTTTTTTTTCACTGTTCCGTATCAATGTGAGGAAAGGGCTGGCTGGGGCAGTGTAGTAAGACTGAGGGAAGTTAGGAATTAATCAGTGAATCTCATTACACCTCAGAATGTATGTCTTTTTTTGGTGTAGGGAATACAGTTTACTCTAAAAACTGTAAAATATATGAGTTATAAAGTACACATTTAATGCCAAATGTATGGTGTTAATGGTAAAATTAAATGCTTAACTACTGAATCTTACATTTTTGTATGAGTTTAAATTTGGAACCAGATGTTATCACTCACTCACTCATCTTCTATACCGCTTTATCCTATACCAGATGTTATGTACAAGTTTATTAGTTTATTAGTTTATTATTATTAATAATTATTATTATTTTCTTTATTACACAATACAGTGTTTGCCTCAAATAAAACCCCTAAACATGCACTATATCATTGCTGTATGTTTTTTTTTTTTATTCTCACCCTCTGTTCCCTCCTGTCTGAAATGTGGATTTCGCCCTTGCTACATATACTGAAAGGACCAATGAACACCAAACCAATGTTCAAACAACAAAAAAAACCATGATAAATAAATGATTGTGAAGCTTTTAATTTTTAAAGCTTTATATAAACTATATACTTACATTTGCCTTTAACCTAATTTCCTCCTTATTTAAAAAATAAATGTAATGGCCCTTATACTCCATATTAGTGTATACACAAATAGATTATTTCATGTAAAGCAGCAGTATTGTGTTTAGTGACAATATATATTGTCTTTCTTTTTTTATAGCATGAAAGGATTAACATGAATTAAGTAAGTTACATTGCATTGATATTACAATTTTTGAAAGACACTTTAATACATTGCTGCTCTTGTAATTTATTAACAAAACACATTTTGCTTTACCTTTGGACTTAGGCTAAACTTTAAATAATGTATGTTTCCTTTTCTTTAAATATATGCAATAACTTATTTATTTAAATTAGATATTTAAAAAAAATATATTAACAATTTACATTTGTGTACAACATAAATGTCAAACTTTTTAATATGCATAAAGGAAAGACACAAACAATTTTATTTTGATGATTTAGGAGATTATTTTTTTGTCTTTTTTTTTTTCATCTAGGGTAATTCTTACTTTTCTTATATTCTTAGTTTTTTAAATAGACCTCCCACTTGTGAGTGGTAAGTAATTTTTATTTTATTTATGCATTGTAATCAACAATATAATATCATTGCTTCACTGTAAATCAATAAAATACAAGTTAAACTACAAGGTCAAATCAAAGTCATAATTACTTTTGCATTATGAAAATAGTTCTGTTCTAAATACTGGAGCCTAATTATCTGCAAAATATGATATTTTTTACATTAAATATGACATTTTAAAGCTATACTTACATTATTTCACCAATTATTTTTCAAACAAATAGAAAGTTTGCATTTCCTGGAATTATTCCAATTATCTAATCATAAAGCATAGTGTTAAAATATTTTATAATATATTGTCTTGTTTATATCCATAGTGTATTTATGCAGTACGTAACATTTCTCTGCAGTTCATCTAGTTGGAGCAGAATTCTGTAATTCTGAAAGTTGTTTTGGTCCTAGATCTTTATCATCTGTCTGAGGGCCAGGTGTAGAGGCCTACTAGATTTAATCTTTTGGATTTTTAAAAAAAGTTATTTGTTTATTGAAAAAAATCAAATGTCCCTTTAATGCAAATATATAAGTTGTCTTCATTTCAAGAGTTGAAATGTCATACATGCAGTAGCATAACCGACAAAAGTGTTTTCAAAACCAACACTGTCATTGTTTAGAGACATTAAAATTAAATTTACTCACTCACTCACTCTCTATGGCACTTACCCTGGTCAGGGTCACGGGTGCTTGGAGCCTATTACAGGGGACTGGGGGCACGAGGTGGGATGGAATAGGTGCCAATCCATGGGTGCCTCAGGGCACACAAGCGAATGCTCACTCACACACTCACTCACACACTACCCTGCATGTCTTTAGACACTGATAGCAGTGTTCAGGAACTTTTCAGCAAAGTTGAGAATATGGTGGCTAAGACAAAGAATAAGTTCTTCATTCCATCAGCCTTTGCAGAGTTTATGGAAGCTGATTTTGAATCATGGGAAAAGAAAATTATTTTGGATATAAAGAAATTACTGGCTAAATGTGAGGACGAGAAAGACGAGCTTACTAAAGAGCTAAATAGGGTGGTGGATGAGAAAGACAAGCTTGTTAAAGAACTAAGAGAAAAGCTGCATGCTTCCCAGCAACAGAATGAGCTAAAAACAAGATTTATTTTCCAGCAAAAAACAAATCGTCTTCCCCAACCAGTGAGTGAGGTTACAAAGAAGGACAGTGGGATAAAAATGTGACAACAAAAAGCAAAAACCACAAGTCACTGAAGAAAGGAATCGCAGGGGCAGCAAAGACACATTTCTTCGAAATGGTAAGAGTCTTATTGTTCAGTTTCAACAGCATTTTTATAAACATAAATTCAGTAATTATTACACATTTTCTATAATTAATCATATTTTATTTTAGAGTTTTACTTTGATTATATTATATTATATTATATTATATGTAAACATTAACAAAATATGCATAAATCTTATTTTAATAAATAAAGCTTATTTAATTTTAAAAGAGTTTTTTTTTTATTGCTAAAGTTTAAATTTAAATCATGTAAACTATTTCTGAAATTCTACCAGTTTCCCCTGAATAAATGTGGCTTTGTCATATATTAAGTGGGTGCTTAAGTAAGTGTTTGCCTCAAATAAAAAACAAAGCTGGTGAGCAAATAATTGCTTATATTTCTCTTTTTTTGGCTGAAGAGATCACATGGAGGCGGCTCAAGTGCATATATCTATGTCCATGCTGAGATGCTCATCTGGCTCCAACAGCCATACCACGGATAAAGACACTGAGATCACATGTTTTCTTTGTTCTGATGTTTGATATGAACATTTACTGAGGCTCATTATCTGCATATTTTTGATTTAATCATTGTGTTGCTCTCATGTCTGATTAGATTACTGCATAAATGTACAGGTGTACAGATGATTAAGTAAACCACATAAATCTCCAATACATTTCAAAAGGGATTATTATATATTAATAAGTACAAGAAGAACACAAAAATGTACAGCACAGAAAGTCAGACAGATGCTTCACACTTACAGTATGTGACGTGAAAATATTTTGCGTAAACTTGTATATTTTAAATACAATATAGATTATACGTTGAAGTGAACTTTTTATATAGCAGAGTTGTATTATATACTGTAGTAATATTTGAATCTTTTTCTTTTTTTCTTTAATGTTTATGACTTTCTATTAAAAATATCTCCTGTAAGTAATGCAAAATATCAAACATCAAACTGTTAGGAGGGAATTGAATTCATTTGAAAAACGGTGGTTTTACAACTTTACAACTTTGAAATTTAAAACTTTGCAATTTTGCATTACTTTTTAGTTTGAGATAAATGTAAGTCATGCTGTATAAGATTTATATGTGTATGGAAAGTTATATGCAAAAAAACTTATTATTATTAGTAGTAGTATTAGTAATAATAGAAGTAGTATGGTATGTGCCAAAATATACAGTACTGAAACATTTTAGATGCACATCCGCGTTTGTTGACGAGGCAACGCTCCAGACGTAAAAGTAAATTGTGTTGTGCAGTTGTTGGAAATAAGTCTCTCAATAGAGGTTACGGGCGATCTGATCATTTTGATACATACTCATTTTCACATTTTATTTCCATAATTGTCTTTTGATTGTGTAAAGATGCTTTATGACAATAACAATTCCAAAAAGAGTTATACAAATAAAATTTTAATTGAATTGAATTGGGCGGCACGGTGTTGTAGTGGTTAGCACTGTCACCTTGCACCTCTAGAGAGTCCGGATTCGATTCCCGGCCAGGTTCGATTCCCGTCTCTGTGTGCAGGGAGTTTGCATGTTCTCCCTGAGCTTGGTGGGTTTCCTCTGGGTACTCCGGTTTCCTCCCACAGTCCAAAGTTATGCAGGTTAGGATAATTGGCCTTCCCAAATTGCCCGTAGTGTGTGATTGATTGTATGAGTGTGTGTATGTATGTGTGCCCTGCGATGGATTAGCAGAACTAGTCAGAAAAAGTCATGAAAATGTCTTATGAATCATGGGAAAGTAATCAGTTGTGCAAAGAAAATAAGCTAAAGAAAGAACTGGCAGACCAGAAGACAGAACTTGAGACACTTAGACAAATTAAGAGAGATTTATTAAAGGAGCAGGAAGCATCCAAACACCGCGAGAGTGTTTTACGGAAGGATTTGGACACAGCAAAAAGTAAAGAGACTGATTTATTACAGGAGCTGCGAGCATCCAGGCAACGTGTGAGTCAGCTGTGTGGCGATTTGGATGCAGCCAGAAATGCTGAGAGACAGTTGAGGAAACAGCTGAATGAATTACAAGCCGATGAAGCAGAAAAACGCAAATAACAAAGACACAGAAGACTGGCCAAACAGTACTTAAAGTACTTAAAAAAAAACATATTTATGATAGATTTAGAAACTGAAATTTTTGACAGTGGTAATAAAACTTGTGAATGGAATTTATTGAAAGGGGTATACTGTAGAAGTTTTTGTTTTTGTTTCTTTTTGTATAGTGTCAGAAAATCCTCCATATGAAGTTCACATCACCTGAACAAAGAGCTTTAGTGAGTATCAGTATGCTTACATACTGTACTATAGCTTAATATTGATGTAAACTGAGATCACATTTTTTTGTATTGTATACAGTATGTGAATGCAGATTCATTAGACATTTGACACGGCAGTGACAAAAAAAATGCACGTACTGTAATTAAGCAGTGTTACACAAGCAAGAGTGCTTATGAATATTAACATGTGAATATAGTGAATATGTTAAATATAGTGGATATCAATGTGGCTGTGATTTAGTGTAGACTGTAGCTAATCACAGATGTGCCGTTATTCAGTTTACCTGCATGATTGCAAGTGTGATATTGCTTTAACATAAAGGTTTCATTAAAAAGATGTATTCTACATTTATACCTAATCTCATACTTTTCATGTACTCATATGACATGTAGCTCTTTAAAGGTGTGTCTTTAGGTTCACATTGTGCTGCAAAATGTCCCAGTAGAGTGTAATACTACAGTATAAATACAGTACAGCAACAGGAACATTATTGAGCGTCAACACAAATGATTTTCAGCACGATAAATTTCATATTATTGGTCTGCTGTTTGGGGAAACAGAAAGTAAGAAGAAAGCTTCGTTTCAGGTTTTTAAACCTATGACCTATAACCTATAACCTAGGCAGCATTACAAGCCAATTTTTAGTTCATTGATGTATTCATTTTTTATTTGGAATAATTTATTATAGATCACCGGGAAAACAACTGCCAAAGTGCAAGGCTGGTGCCACAGTCAAGACCATGCCAAGTCCAGCTTATTTTTAACATTTGAACTTTTTATGTTTGTGTTAGATGAAATTTAATTTAATTAAGTTTTCATTTTATATAATGCTTTATTTGTAAAATAGGGTATTGTGATTGTATTTCTTTAATGTACTGTAGATTATTTTGTAAATGTTTAAAAACGTTATTGTATTGACTAAAATGGGTATTTTGGTTAGTGTTTATGAGAATTTAAAACAAAGATGAATGCATGTTAGATTCAGTGAAGCATTAAATGACTTCATTTTGGTCATTTTAGAAATTACCCTAGTCCACAGCAGAGCTCAAAAATCAAGTAAACATTATTACTACATGAACTACAAACTACAAAAATTTTGGCTTGCAGTTCAGCCTCTACTGTACCTCGCCTGTCTGGGACGGTGAGAGATGGTCTCCAAATGGGATCGGAATAAGATCTGATGTTTTTGAACACCCCAGTCCAAGCCAATTTCCTCACCCTCTGTGTGACCTCAAAGTCCACTTGGTGAATAGTTGTGTGAGTAATTTGTAAAATTTGAATATACTGTATGATACATGAAATATTATGTAACTCGATCAACTAGGATCTCTTTTGGCATAGCATGTAATGTGAAGATGCTGAATGTTTTCTGACTATAATTTAAACAAAAACTAAATCAACACCGGGTCCAAACCTGAGAAAGCTATTCTACATGGATTAAACCCGTGTTATTGTTAGTGAATATTGTAAGTTATGACTAGAAATTAATTTTTAAGCTATATAACAAATATAGAAAATCCAAATATATAAAATACAATGAAATCTTGGAGGAAGCGTTTTTTTCTTTCTTTCTGGCTGTTAATGTTTTGTTTGGACAAAGAGACTTCATTAAGAGCACAATGTTAAGCAAATAATTAAGGTTTAGTTGCGCCTGTAATCACTAGCCACAGAGCTATTCAAACACATATTTTTAAATTTGAGATATCAGTGTAGTTTGCAGTAACAGAAAATTTCACCTCGTTTACAGAACAACTGGATGAAGCCCGTTTTGGAAAGTAACACATTTAAAGTGTCTCAGATCACCGTTACGAAGATGCATCGATATTCATGGAAGGCAAAATTTCTTTCAGATTTAGATGAATAGAGCAGTGTATAGTGTATGTAACGCATCCAACAGGGACACGCCTCTCTCTCTCTCTCTCTCTCTCTCTCTCTCTCTCTAGTGTCTCTCTGTTTGTTTCTATTTAGTGAAAGATTCTGGCTCTGGTTGTGCCATCTGTACTGTGACATCATACCGTATAAACGTAACCTCAACTGTTAAAAGGCCATATTTTAGACACTGCTTTACTCTCAGGGAACGAGCTTATTGTCTCTGATGACGATGCTCTTGAATATTTTAAAACTCTGCACTGCAAAGCTTGAAGGTGTCGACAGGAAACCGGTTACCCACTTCCTTTTTGTCAACAACATAAACCCATAAAAATCGAAGGTCCTTCATGGTGTTCTGCTGGCATTAAATGTAAAACGGGCGTAGGAAGGAAGTGTCAAAATATGTTTGGAAGAGATAGAGAGGAAGTGATGAGTGTAGTAACAGGGTGTGTTTACATAGTTACTGGAAACAATGGACCCCATACTGGAAAAAAGAAAGATAAGTGATTTTAGCAGCCTTCACACACACACACACGCACACACACACACACACACACACCACAAAGGTACAGTATGACATACTGCAGATAGATTACAGTAATATGTTAACCCCCGATGTTAGAATTTTTTTTAAACAACAGTAACAGTTGAATCTTGAAAATTTTTAATCTTAATTTTTTTCTACTGGCTGGCGTATCATATTGCACCAAGTTTTTTTTTCTTTTGAACCCGTAGTAGGATAATAATTAGGCTAAGCTGTTCTGTGAAGCACTCAGAGGTTTGTTAGGGAACATTAGTAAACAAACAGCATTATGAAGTTAAGGAATACACCAGACAGGTCAGAGATAAAGTGGTAGAGAACATGGTTGTGTGTTATGTTAACGTTGGACTGGAAGAACTTGAGTGTCGTACACAGAGCCCTCACTGACCTCAAGCCCACTGAACACCTCTGTAATGAACTAGAACTTGACATCCTGAAATCAGCACCTGATCATCACTAATGCGCTTTTATGAAGGTGTGGATAATCACAAATCCCCACAGCCACACTCCAAAATCCTTCCCAATTTTTGGACATATTGAGTAGAATCCATGTCAACTCTGACGAAATGTTGCAATATGGTTTTAATGCTGGCTGCAGTGGTTGTGATAAAGTATATTGCCCTATTTACTTTTTAGAGCAAAATCTAAGGAAACTGAATTGTGTACAGTAAGTTCCTAATGAGATTGTTCATAACCAAAAACAAACGCTTGAAAAAAATAATAATAAATTTCTACCCCTTAAAACATTAGAAGATTTTTATTATCAATTTGTATTAAATTTATTGCCAGAAATTAGCTTTGTTTTATTAAAAACATAAAAAAAATTGATATAATTTATAAAGTAGAAATCGTCTTTAACCCAAAATCCATAATACACTGTGTAGCCATTTTGTGATTTTGAGATATTGTCCTTATGATGGTCACAGTCTATACAAAAATACAAAAGCTAATTTCAACTTTGTATGTAACTAGTAAGTGGTGCTCGTGGTAACATAATATTGCATTCTTTTACAACACATGATGAGGAAATGGAGTTTTAGGTTATGCCTTAAAAGCGTTCGAGATCATTGAGATAACATTTTTTTAATCGTATTTTGAAATAAATATCGGCAAAGAAACTGAACTTGAAAAGACGTACTGGAAAGCAAGGTTATGGTTTTAAAGTAATATTAGTTGCTTTTTAATTTATTTCGAAAAAAAGAATAAATGCCTCATGCTTTTCTTCTGGTGATAAGAGTTGCCACTGCCGAAGAGCATTATTTATTAAAATCCATCGCCTAGACTACAGTATGGTGGTGTTCATTGCAGGGACGGAAATAAATTCTGGAACGCAGAATTCCAATCAGAAGTCTCTTTCAATGTGTACAGATCAGTATCATGCCTTGGAGGACACGGATGAGAGTGTTCAAGAACTCTTCCTGAAAGTTGAACAGATGATAAGTAATAAGAAGAACAAGTTTTTTATTTTATCACAAAATTTGACAAAAGTCAATTTTGAATCTTGGGGAAATGAAAGAATGGACTTATTGGCCGATTACAGGGATAAGGAAGATAAGCTTTGTAAAAAACTGAAGGATCTGGATTTGACAAATCAAAAATAATTTACAAGGTCCATTCCAACAAAGAAAGTGGGACATGAGGACGGAACTAAAACTACAAAGAGAGGACAAATGGAGGATGGAATTGGATCCTTCCCAGCACATAGAGGGTGAACTAAGGAAGGAGTTGGCCTGATGGTGGTGCTGATGTGCTCTTCTAGGTTTTGTCTTATGACCAATGGTCCAAGTAACAGAGCAAGAAAGTGCTTTTGGACAATATTCCTGGGCTTAAAGTGAATTAATTGGCGTAGTAAAAAAAAACAAAAAAAAAAAACAGCATTTTAATTTTTCTTCAAAACCTACATTATCAAGCTCTCTCTAAACGGGTGGTTTGATTCCCATGAAATTTGGTGTTGGTAATCATTAGATGAGCCGTAGCTTCTAAACGCAACATATAATTTGAGCAAAACTTGCTAAAGATATTCAAGAGGATGCTGAGGATAAGCTCCAATTTTCATTTCGTTATGTCCTTATGGGGTGTTATAACTTAAAATGCTCACAGAGCCATGCCTGTTTGCTGAAGGAAATTCAAATTGCTCCCTCATAAGAGTGCATTACGTCACTGGCTAAAATATCATTTGAACCAATCAACAAGCATGACTGCCAATCAGAATTAATCAGAATTAATCAGCTTATAATTACCATGGGGGGCACACTGGTGTAATGGTTAGTATTCGATTCGAATGTTTGGGTTCGATTCCCCCCTCTGGGTCTGTGTGGAGTTTGCATGTTCTCCCTGTGCTCGGTGGGGTTCCTCCAGGTAGGTGGGTTTCCTCCTACAGTACAAAGACATGCAGATTAGGTTAACTGGTGTTCCCAAATTGCCCTGGAGAGTGTCAGTGTGTGAGTGTGTGTGTTTGTGCCCCCTGTCCAGGGTGTACCCCACCTCGTGCCCTAAGCCTCCTGAGAAAGACTCCAGGCTCCCGTGAACCTGTATACAGGATAAAGCGGTATAGACGATGAGTGAGTGAGTGAGTTAGTGAGTGAGTGAGTTAGTGAGTGAGTGAGTACCATAGAAAATACCCATCATAATGAAACTTGGTGAGCACCACAAAGAAAAATATGTATTAGGTTTCAGAGCAACCTGCCACAAGGTGGCAGTGTAGCTGCCAAATTTAACTCATGAACTGTACGTATAATCACTAAATGTTGTTAAATCTCAAAGGTCCTATTTAACAAGATACATGGAAATATCTACTAATACTGTAGGTGTAATACTGTATGTCTATGCTGCTAGGACCCTGCTGTTTGCAACTATATTTTAATTTTAGTTTTAATGCTTCCATAAATGTGACAAATGCATAACTCAGTATCACATAACAAAGTAAAATACATAGGTTGACATAAAACATATTACTTTGAAGTACTATACAACTAAGAAGTACAAGATGTCAGAAGCTTAAATGCCCTAAATGTTTCACGCATTCATTTCCCCCTTCTCATAAATATTGGAATACTGTATATTAAAATAAGAATCACTGTAATTGTCATTCTGTAAATGATTTCTAATGTTTTAATAATTTTTTTCAATTTCTACTGACCAAGTTGGATATTTATAGGCAGCATAAATGGATACAGAAAGAGGTGAGCATGAGAAGAAATATTACATAATGGATGTGTGAAATAAGTTACAAAATATAATTATTACCTTTGTTAACTCAGTTAAGCCAAAAAACAAACAAGTAAGAAAAAAAAGCATTAGTAGTTTCACGTACAGTTTGTGCAGTTCGTCTAAGGACTGGTTCCTGGGTTCCTGTTTTTTGCAGATAAAACCGGATAGACTTAATGATTTTTGGATGAACTGTGGTGTATTATGTAATATGTTCCTTTCCTTTTCTTTTTTCTTCTTTTAAATAATGTTTGCAATATGTTTTGTTCACTTAATATTTTATGCATAAATTACAAAATAGACATTTAAAACCATTTTTTAAATAGAGTGCCTAAAGCTTGTGCACAGTACTGTATATCTTTAAATGTTTGTTTGACTGGCAAAGAGAACTGCACTTCTTAAAACAAACACAAGAGGGCAGCAAAAGCTTTAACTCAACTCAATTTGTCCCAACCATAAATGAGCACTTCACTGCACTGGGAAAGCTAAACAAGTTTTCATTATGTGTTACGTTTGAGCAGAATCATCTCATATCAGATCTCAAGTACAATCCCACAAATGTTAGATTTTTATTATCCATTATATATTATATATTATTCATAGGGTTTAATATGACGTCGACCCACCCAGTGTAGCTATAACAGTTTCAACTCTTCTGTGAAGGCTTTCCACAAGGAATATGTTCATGGGGATGTTTGACCGTTATTCCAGAAGCGCATTTGTGAGGACAGACCCTGATGTTGGACGAGAAGGCGTGGCTCGCAGTCTCTGCTCGAATTCACCCCCAAGGGGTTCTATCGGGTTAAGGTGCAGGACAGTCAAGTTCCTCCACACCAAACTGGCTCATTGTGGACTGGTGCGAGGTCATGTTCGAACAGGAAGGGGCCGTCCCCAAACTGTTCCCACAAAGTTGGGAGTACGAAATTGTCCAAAATGTCTTGGTATGCTGAAGCATTAAGAGTTCCTTTCACTGGAACTAAAGGGCCAAGTCCAATGGCTATAAAACAACGCCACACCAGTTTCAAAAAAATCTATCTTCTTAAGAAAAAAACAAAACAGATTTATTATTCAGCAATAAAAATGCTTCAGTAACGTGTCCTGACTGTTTCACACCTCTCACAGTTCAGAGTTTCAGTCTTACTCTTACAGACTTCTGAATTGTAGTTTTCCTGGAACCCTATTAGATATGAAATAGTGTACAGTAAAACCTAAACATACATAGTATGCTATATACAATAGTGTGTGAACAGGTATAATAAATTTCCAACAACAAAAAAAAATCTTATTTCAGATTTTCCTTACTGAAATGGAATACAGATGATTGACGTATGGACATGAGTTATGTGTCAGTATAATGTTTCATATATTTAGTGCATGTAGGAACCTGCAGTCCATAAGGGGGGGGTGGGAGGTGGGGGTATGGAGAAAGAACTGTAGTTTGGATTAGTGATTGAAGATTGTAGGGAGACACACCCATCTGAGTGTGTTCACATACTAGACAAGTACACAGTGAGCACTTAAAAATATAATACAAACTGCACGACTGTCACAGAACCCTCTTTTAAACATGTTTATTGCTGTCGTTTTTATTAGTGGTGCTTGTGAAGCGAAGCACTACTATTGTTATCTCACAGGCTTATTTTTTCTTCTTCTTTTTCTTCTTCTTCCGTACAAAAGTTTGGCGCATAACTAGTCCCGCCCCCGTATCATCTACTCCCGTTTGTCGTAGACCCATGAATGAGGGGTCAAATCGTGCGGCTTATTCGGGAATGGAGTACTATGACTTTTCTAAGGGGTTTTCCAAAAAGTCCCATAGACTTAACATTGAGACCAACATCAGCTATGACATCACAGCTATGTCTATGATGCCGAGGCAAGCACCACTCACATTTTCTTCAGGAAATGTGCCTCTCTAGTTATTATTTACAATTCTTAAATATAGTTGCAAAGCAGCGATGATTGGGCCCAAGCACCTGCGCCATCGCCACTCGGGCACACCAGAAAGACAGTGGGCACAGGGGGCACATGCATTTTAAAAGAGGAAATCTGTCATAATGTGACAAAACTGTAGCTCCACCATGGTGTTGTGTAATGGTTTCATTTACAATATCAAAAAAAGTCTGCCTTATTGCAAAATTGCCCCGGTTTGGCAGTAATCATATAAATGCGATATGCAGCAAAATCTCCTGTGCCACGCCCAGGGCCCAGCTGTTCAGGCGTCATAATGGCAGCAGATTCAAACCTGTGTGCTGATTTTCATGACCTTTTAAGTAGGTTAAGATGTAAGGGGGAAAAAATTCCTTAAAAGAACATGACATAAGCACTATGATGTCATAGTGTTGATGTCATAGTGCTTGGCCCCTAATTATAAGATTTCCATATCTTTGATATTTTACACTGTTTACCCCAGTTCTAAAATATCAGGATTATCTATTTCAGTCTGACATTTTATTTGCAGACACTACCTACACTGGTAGTGGTTTCCTACACTGTCTACATACTGTACTAATTGTTTTCACAGATATGGGTAGTTTGAACAAGCTCATTGGAGGTCTGGGACACTAGTTTTGTGTTTTTCTCAACCAGCTAATTTTGAATGTTAAGGAACACCGAATGACCTTCCCGTAACAATCTTCATATTTCTAATCATGCTTGGGACCGGCACTGCATCCAGTGGCTGGGTTGTATGGGATGTAGGGTTAAGGGTCTTGCCCAAGGATCCAACAGTGGCGACCTGGTGGTTGAACCCCCAACCCTCCGATTAGACTTCAGAACCTCAGTCACCTGAGCCACCAGTGCCCAGTGATTATACAAACAGAACTTGTCACTAGTAAAATAGTAAAGATGACAAATGACATTATAGCATTTTAAATTAAAACAATTGGAATTAAAGCTTTCATTTCATCCCAGATTTATTTTACAGTAAAACAAAAGTTTTTGTTAAATACAGGCTTGAAATGAAACCAAATTTAGGAAAGTCAGAAAAGTAGAAAATGCCATTTCCTTAGAATGGAGGATTGAATAACAAATGTGTTTTAAACATCTGATTCCTAACCTTTGATATATGGGTCAGTCTAAAAGGTTATTTCCATTATTTAATAAAATGAAACAAAAAAAAAAATCCTTTTTTTTTCTGTCCATAGGACTACATTATTTCCCAGTGTCTTTAGTTGGTTTACAGTTACCCTACTGAAACTTCTTTTCCTAGAAAAACTAAGAGAAAATCATCAACTTCCCTAAAACATGACTTCTTGATTTGTGAAATATCATCCTAAAACCCAGTGCTTTTGGTTGCCCAATACGCCCGCTTCTAGATGCCCCGTTTAGACAGATATTATTTTCCCATCAAAGATTAACAAGATATTTGACTATCATGAAGACCTGACTCAGACTCAGACTGCTTGCTTGCAACAAACATAATGAAAGTGTGACTAAATACATGCATCAGTTTTAGTTTTTTATGTCAGTGCACACTAATGGCATGCCCATGTAAAAAATAAATAAATAAATACATTTTAAAAATCCCAAAAATACTCCATAAGAAATTTTTCACCTGTGGAATTCAATGTTTTCAAATGTCTATGTGGTGACAGAGACGAGAAATTCCATCTGACATCCATCACAACAGAAGTCACAGATATGACTAATCACCTTTTGTATATTCATTTTGTGAGTTATAATTATGAATAGATAAGGATCAGGATTGGAAAAGCCTGTGCATGTTCCCGAAAGGGTTTATTTAAATTCATAAATGACAGGAACCACGATTCTGTCTGTCACTCAAATTATCTTCTCATGTTGTTACAATCCCTATAATTACAGTTAAAAAAAAGCCCCTAGGGATGTTTCAGCATTCACAGTATCACTCGGTCTGCGTATCGCTAGCAGATTACCTGAAAATCACACAGAATCTGCAGTACAGGCACATCTGAAACTGGTAGAAATTTAGGTGGTCACATGAGACGGGTGAAAATTTCACGGTCTTGGTTTTTTGAGCATGTGAAACTGACTCATGAGATGAGGATGTTGGTTTGTTCAGCTCAACTGCTCATTTTAACATAAATAGCAATTAGGAGTGTGGATAGCAAAGTTGCCCGTGGTTTATTCATACTCATAGAGTCTGCCAAATGCCTAAATGTAAATGTAAATGTCATATTTGTTAAAAAGATTCTCACCAAACTTTGGCTATAGAAAAATGTCATTATTGTGCTGTGAGTCTACTGTTCATTCTTAAAATTGTAAAAATGGGCTGGCTTTACTTTATCTATGGAATGAAATTTCAGTATTGTGTCATCTGTCTGTTAATGAACGTTAAACTGGGCATGCTTACACTTTTGCTGTAGAAAGAACTTGACATCATTGTGTGATTATTGGCTCAGCAGATAAAGACTCTGGGTTGGTCCAGGGTTGCTACTGTATATCTTGGTTAGATGATTCCTAACAAATTGAGATTAGAAAGGAAAGAATCTCACTGTGCTGTAAAATATACTCCGGTTTCCGCCCACAGTACAAAGATATGCGGATTAGGTCTCGCTGCTCCCAAAATGCCCATAGTTTGTGTGTGCCCAGTGACGAATTGGTGCCCTGTCTAGAGTGTCCCTAAGTCTCCTTGGGATAGGCTCTAGGCCCCCCGAAACCCTGGATACAGGATAAAGCGGTACAGAAGATGAATGAGTGAATTAGTGTGTCATTTGACATTTATTGGGCATTGAAATTGTGGTTGATTTACTTTAACTATAGAAATAAATGTTATTATTGTGTAATTTTTCTGTTATTGAAGTCAAATGCTTAAATATGCTTAAATTTATCTATAGAAAGAAATGTCCTTTTTATCATGTGTGTTCTATAAAGGAGGCTTGTATAAAGGAGCCATTAAACAATTTTCATTATTGTCATTTTTTTGTGTGTGTGTTATAGTGTTATAGTTTCTCATCTATAGAAAGAAATATCATTTATTGTATTGTGGATCTTTTATAGAGTGTTGACGGTGTTAAAAATGTGCTTGCTTTATTTTAGCTCTATAACAAATGCCATTATGGTGTCGTTTGTAAGCTATAGGGAATGAAAAAGGGGCTTTCCTAACTTTAGGTATAAAAAGAAATGTCTTCATTGTATCATGTGTCTTCTATAAAGTGTTTACTGTGTTAATAATGGGCTCACTTTATTTAGCTACAAATATAATAAATGCCACGAATGTGTCATTTCTCTGTTATATTGTACTATAAAGATGGTTCATTCATTTACTGAAGCTCTAGAAGGAAATTTTATACAAAGAATGTATTAGCAGTGCTAAAAACATAGTTGATTTACTTTAGCTCTAAAAAGAAGTGTCACTGATGTGTCACTGATGGTCTCTAGATTCTTTTAAATAGCTTGGGTATTAAAGAAATACATTTAACATGTTATTTATGTCATAGAGTTTTAATATGTTGTGGGGGAAAAGGGGTTTCCTTCATTTTAGGTATAAAAGGAAATGGCTTTGTGTTGTTTATGCGTCATTGAGCGTTAATATTATCTAAAAGGGGGCTTCCTTTATATTAAATAAAGAGGAAATTTCACTATTGTGTCATTTATAAAAGGGGCTTGCCTTATCTAATCTCTGGACAAAACATTTATTATTTGGTGTTTGTTTTTCATGGAGTATTGTGTCTTTTAGATAAAGCTGTGTCGTGTGTATGTGTGTAATAGTGATTGAAAGATCACACGAGATTGTGTAATGTGGGCTTCTGTTACTTTGGATATAAAAGAAATTTTTCATTTGTTGAACTTTATCTATTCTTTAACTTTATCTACTGATTAAATAAAACTTAAAAAATTTGTCTGCTCCCATTAAATATTAATCTCATTATTGTGTCGCTTATTATTTGTAATGGAATGTGAAGATTGTTAAAATAGGGGCTTTAATTTAACCAGAGATTAAAATATCATTACTGTGTCTATTATATGTATTATATATATTATAATATGTCAAAATTATTTTAAATAACATGCCAGTAATAAAGAGGAAAATCAGGGTTCATAAAATCAGGGTTTATTGCTATTTACTTTATCTTAGCCAGTGAAAAGTGTTTAAACACACCATATACTGTATGGTTGGATTACTGGTGTAGTAAATATAAAGGAATTTTATGATGACAGCAATGGTATTTGATTTGCATATACAGCACACAGTCACCTGAGCTGTAATTGTGCTATGTAAGCCGTCGAGTTTAAGACTGTCTAAAAATATTTTAAAGCAGACCCTATCGTCATCTCTGAGACTACCGATATCTTTTTACCGTCATCACGTGGCACTGACAAACACTGCTTTCCATAGTTGTCAGTTCCAGTTATAGACCTGCCACGCCACTCTACGGTTTCATGAGTCTAACAAACCTGATTCAACATGCAGCATTACGTCATTCATCGTGAAGAGCTCATTCTAATGATATCAAGTTCTCGTCACGTGAGATCCATGGAAAATCTGGGCCATGCAGAAAACACATACAATGGGCAATAGAGACTAGAGAATAAGGGGAAAAGGTTCTCTGAATGCACTTGAGTTTACTTGCTCCAACTAAGTTGCAAAGAAGTTTCAGTATGTGTCACTGTCGCAGACCTGTGACACATGACACATAAAATGCTCACACCGAGTTTAGATATACTGAATGTCTTGGCTTAAGATGGCTACTGACACTGTATGTGGACCAGTTCGAGCTTCTTTTTGGTCTGCAGCTTCATACTTTGTTTACAATCCAATTTGAATCATGAGATCATACATACATGGTGGTTGGATCCATGCCATTTTATCCATATATACCACATATATCTTCATAAAAACATTATGTGTGTTTT
>JAOVVB010257183.1:0-19568 GCA_028570985.1 Heterobranchus longifilis
GTGTTCACGTTCACTTCTCCCATTGGAATCAATAATCAATACACTCAGAACGGCTGCTAGTCTCCTAAAGAGGCGGGACCGTCACTAAACACACGTGACACAGATACAGGAAATGACTCCAAGATGGGGGGTCTTGGTTTATCCACTGTCTCTGGCTGTAACGTTAGCGAGTCATCAGGTGAGCTAGCAGTGTCGAACTATTAGTTACGAGCGAGCCTCTGGTCCATGAGTAGACGCAGGCTTCCTTGTGCGCGGTGACACTTTTAACGGGTGTAGTCTGGCAGAAAGAAAATAGTTCCAACATGAAACTGCTCACAACTGTTTGTCGGGGTGAACTGTCCCTTTAAAAGGTGTAAACAGAGTCGACTGCATGTTAGCTGGCAACACGTTCTCCATGTGTTCGTATGGAAGCCCAGATGAGTCATTATGAAACACTCCCGTTTCCCATGTAGCACCACTGTTGCTTTCCCACAACTTAACGTCACGCTGCACGCCCGGACATGATGATCCCCCTCCTGCTTCATATGCTGGAGTTTTTACACACTGTGATACTGATGCATAATGACAACAGTAAAATGAAGTCATTGAAAGTCACACAGAACAGTGAGAATACGTTGCTCACTTTTGTTACTTACGTCAGTTGAGATATTATTGCACAAACATGGAAATATATATTTATTACAGTTGGTGTGTGTGTGTTCTACAGTTTGTATGCAACTGGTTTGGCAGCTTTCTGGAAGCAGATCATATGACGGTAATTACTTTATCCTGCTAACCCACTGATTTATTATTCCTGTCAACTCCTCCCAACCAGCCAGACACTCTGACTGGTTTTTCAGTTTTGGAGATAGGAGGTCTGGCTCTTTCTGCGTAGCCACGGTGACCACTATCAGGCCCCGAGGAAACACTTTCTCATGAAGATTATGATTGTATGCAACTAAAAATGCATTTTCGAGGTAAATTTAATGACATAATGATCATACTAAACATATCTGCAACACATGTATTGCCAATGTATTTTTAAGATATGTCCAAGTTGAACACAATCCAACAATGTTCATATTGGACTTTTGGGCCGGATTCACAAAACCTTCTTAAGAAAAAAAGAAACTTCTTAAGTGCTGCTTTCTTCTTAACTTCAGTCTTAAGACAACAGTTAAGAAGATTTGACATTCATGGATAAAGTTCTTATGTTTTTTCTTAACTTTCTTCCTATGTTGATTCTTAAGAAAAAACGTAAGAATAAATTAGATTCCTGAAAGCAAAGTTACATTTCTTTCTCATTTTCTTTGTAACTTTAAGATGATTCTACACCTGTTCTAAGATTGTTACATTGAAAAGGTCTATATTCATTCATTTGAACACATTTTAGACAATTAATTTGGATTTTCAGTTACTAGGTTTATCTTACACTTAGTTTATCTAACATTTATTGTTAATTTCAGCTTGTCACTATTGTTTTCATGTAAGTCTCATTGTCTCCTGAAAATAAGCTGCAAATTTGACAGTTGACATTTGACATAGGCTACATGCCAGAGGCCCTATCTCATCTGACAAGTTCATAAGTAAGAAAATAAATAAGTTCTTAAGAAACCGGCTATAGATCGTAAGATAATAATCAAGAATTGCACTTGAGAAATTTCTTAAGAACCTCCTAACTTTTTTCTCACAAATTTTATCTTAAGAAAATGTTTGTGAATCCGGGCCCAGACTTCTCCCAGCACTTGTAGTCAATATTGCACTTTGGTTGTATGTGAACATAATTCGTAGGATACAGAGTCTCTGGGTGGCAGCCTTGTTAGCACAGGTGTCCTTGAACAAAAAACAAAGTGATCAGCTGCAGGGTCACCACGTTGTGGGTTTGAAAAATGAAGAATTAAAAGACACAACGTTAACCGCTCAGAGAGAAATATGTTATTAATACAAGATTTAAGTCTGGGAACAGACACTTGAGAGTTGAATCATTCTGGTCACATACAAATGTATTGATGATAACATGACTCACAAGCTCTCCAA
Source organism: Heterobranchus longifilis (assembly GCA_028570985.1). Taxonomy (NCBI): domain Eukaryota; kingdom Metazoa; phylum Chordata; class Actinopteri; order Siluriformes; family Clariidae; genus Heterobranchus; species Heterobranchus longifilis. The sequence continues at coordinate 2,017 of JAOVVB010257183.1, forward strand.
AAACCTGAATCTCATTATTGACTTGTAAAACTGACGTTCTTGGTATAAAATTAAACACAATGTGTTGAGAGCAGCTGTCGTGTTTGGATCATTGTACAATATATGATGGTTATATTCAAAGATAGTCTGATTTTATGTTCCTGCTACACAACAGCCAACTTAAATACAGCTACAGTATATTATATACTGTATAGACAATCAATACAAACATTAATCAACTTTTGACAAAACAGTCCCAACTCAAGTTCCACTTACTGGTATTTTCGGGAGCTATTACAGGAAGCTAGTAGCACTTTTAGGACTTCTCTTCTATTTTGGCTTAAACATGAAAGTTCAACCTTAACTTTGGAAAAGCGTGTTTGACGAAAACAATCTCAACTTAAAGGTCCACATATTGGCTTTTTCAGGAGCTTTCAACAGTATCTGTGATCTTTATCAGCTGATGGCTCAGTTGTCATGGAGCAGGCTGTTCTCATTCACTGCTCATACGTTTACCTATATGAAAAGCACTATGATTCATATATAACCCACATAATCATGAGCCAGGACCTGCAGGGCTGCCTTTCAGGAGGAAGCCAGGTGATGTAGTATAAAGAGCATCAAAGTCCACGTACAGGGGAGGTCGGATCATACAACCACAGGACTTTCACCCAGGAGACCGCTGTTCATATCCTGTGTGAAACCAAAAGTCAACCTTGACTTATTTTAATGTACTTTTGTTACATAACTGACATACTTAACTAACGTCACGCACGTAAGTTACATAACAAACGTACTCATTGTAAACCAAACTGCTTTTTCTGAAACCTAACCAAGTAGTTTGTTAGTTTGCACGGATTGCTCATGTTGCCAGATATTCACATATAACATATATTCAGATATAACTTCTTTGTAAGATATTGAACCGACGAGGAGTAAAAATTGTAAATACACTTAATACACTAAATGTAAAAGTTGATTTAATCTTTTCAGGAATCTGTCAGTGGAAGGGGAATAAGATTTCAGTTTACTGATATTTTCTTTTCATTAATTATTTTGACAGTTTGCAGAGCTCAACTTCATACTTTGCTCTGGGCACTGAAACTGGCTTCACCTGCCAACTTCTGCTGTAAAACTAAAGAAAACACTCTTTTCTTAACCCTCTGTCACATTTTGAAAACTCTATTCGAGAAACTTTCAACAACAGGGAACCATTTTTTTGCAGATGTGTTTTTTTTCTTCAGGATTTCTGTATGTAGCTTTCTGAGTTTCGAAATGACCGCTAGCGACGTGTCATCAGCTTCATCTTGTATTACCACCATTAATAATTGCAATAATGATCCAATCAAGCCACTTGAACAAAGTGTTTGATTAAACGAGTTCGGTGACCTGCAGTGTGACCCGGCTGAGTGTTCAGTCGTGATAGAAAATAATAGCCATTGACTGTTGTTCCTCTGCAGGTGTTTAGAATGACAAAGAAGCATAATTTATTGAATATATTTTCACTGCATGAATAAAATAAAAAGTAACCGAATAAGAATTACAAGAAATTTCCGACTCAAGAATATTAATTTGGAGAATAAAAGCCAAACAACATTACCATTTGTAGCCTGCGGGTGTAGCTATGTGTTGCATAGAAAACTTATAATAAGAAAGTAGATGGAAAACAATAATATGAAGCAGAAAAACAGCCTCTTGTTACACCAGTTATACAGAGCCTGCAGGAATATCAAAGCTCTACCTCTGTCCATGAAAAAGATAATCAGTGATACTTTCCTAAATAGAAATATTTGATGCACAAAGTCCTCCGTCTCCATTTCTGTATAATGATGCCAACAATACATTTAATTTAAATTTGACTACAGTTCTGTTTTAATTGGAGAAAGTTATAAATATGAGTATGCATGAGATCAACACCTTTTTAGAGTATCCTCTGCGAAACAGAGTAGTGGCATTAAACATCGTACTGTGTGATGTAAAACTTACAAAAACAGCCCAATCTCCAGAATAAATGTTGGCATTGTACATTTCTTTAAGCCACGGATATGGAACATTTGTACGTTAAATATGTAGCAGATATCAACGTGAAAAAAGCATATGAACAAACCACCTTTTTTTCCCCCTCCCAAATCTTTATTGACTTTTACGTGCCAAATTATGACGCTTCACTAGCTGCAGTTTTGAGAATTCAAACAAAACTTAAGTTTAAGCAACAAAACTAGGTGGTACGTTTAGGAAAAACATTGTGGCTTTGGTTAAAATAAGGGCGCTTCATATGCAAATGAGTTATGAACAACGTAAATAACAAAAATCAACAGTTATTGTCCTGAGCTCTTGTTAAAAAAGCTGCTTTGCAGCCATCTCGCCCAGGCGATTCTCCTTCACTGTTTGTAGTAATTCTTACAAAAAGTAATGCACTGTAATTCATACATAAACTACGTAATTGTGAGCCAGGAGGCCCATCTTAACACCTGCCGTATTAATGTTTTATTTGTAGACGGTGACCTTTAGTGGCCGTACTAATAACGACGGAAGTAAATGAGGAAATGAGGCGATGTGATATAATAAATTTCACACGGTTAAATGCAACGTCGGACATATTTCGCAAGATATCACATGAACTGTTGTGCATACAGTTTTTACAGCATTGCAGGATTACACACCATCCACCGTCCCCCCCTCCTCCTGATGAGAAACTCAGCTCATAATACATGTGATCTGAAGAAACTTTAGAAAACTTTAGAAACAATACGATACGTATGAAACGTACAAATGCTACATATCCGTGGTTTGCAGAAATGTAAAATGCCAACATTTTATTCTGGCGACTGGGCTGGCATAAAATATACATTTTCAGGTTATCTTCACAAGACAGATTGGTATCAGAGCCGCATGACACACACAGAGCAGACATATCATTTATTTACACATAACAATCTGTGTACCCATTTGGAATCTGTTAAGCCTGCCAGAGCCAGATAAAACCTGTTTTAATGCCGTGCATGGTTTGGCAGAAGCGCTGAAGAAAATGTTTTCAAGCATGCTGATCATGTAGCAACACAGCAAGAATTATCTGACTTACAGCAGAGGTGACACACTTTGTAACGTCATTAAAGTGTTTAATAAGAAGGAGTTTCTTTAGCACTTTAAAGATGAAATATGCAGGAGATGTGACACCCATTAAAAGCACAGAGGAGTTATTGTTGTTATTTCATGCTGTTTGGAGCTGAGGGCGAGGGAAGTCGCTGAGGTGGCGCTGAGGGTATTTATGGTCTGTGAATATGTACTATTGTCATGTTAATGTGGTCGGACGCTTCTGATGATCCTCAAAGCGGGGTTATATTGTACGACTCCGCTGAATTCACATTTCTCCAGGAGACACGAGGGCGGAATGTGAGGATTACTAAACTGCATCTAAAAATCAATGCGGAGGGGAAACTCTCGGCCGTATCAGCATTTATACTTTGTGCACTGAATAAGTAAAGCACACACGTTTGCATTCTCTCTCTATGGGAAAGTGTGTATTTAAGAAGTGGGGTTGACCTTTTTTGCCGTGGCACCAAACCTCCTGCTTGTACACGTAGAGCGATGCTTTAATGTGTGTAATGGCCTTCACTTAAATGACCTACACAGCAGAAATTTTTCGCAAACATGGGTAGAATCAGATACATCCATATTCAATTGCGAAGCCCTTAAGCCTTCCATGCTTTAGGCTTAATATCAGCATGGGAAGCAGGCTGTACTTTACTCCACACCCAATTACAGCTAGCAAAAATGTAAAGGCAGGCTCCATTATTCAGATATTTATTTAGGTTTTTACTTCCCAGTGGTGTTCCTTATGTATTCAAATCCAAACATTCACATTTGGGTCAAAATACATGTGTTTTAGTGTTAAAATGCTGGTTTTCCCAACACGTCTTACTAAAACCTTTTCCCTTGTGACCTGACGTAGGTTTCTGCATGATGATGTTGCTACATATAAGCAGACAGGAGTAACGTTATCGGCATGGAAGCCACGTTATAGTTCGGATCATAGACTCTATACAGTCTGTATCGAATATATACACTCATGGCTCATATCCAAAAGTGACACAATAACACTAACTAACTAATTAAACCAAGCAGCAGAAGATCAGCAACTCCGTGCTCTGCTTGGTAAAATAACTGTTTTTGTCAATGGAGTCTGGCGGCTGTGACGACAGCGATGTGTGCTGCTGTGGACGGGGCCGCAGCAAAACATATTTCAGCCACCTACAAAAAAGACCACCTAAAAATGTATATCAGTTTAAGTGTACTCTATATTTAGAATATTTTCACTGCTTTACCTTGGCGTCAAACAGCCCTTTCTGGCAGGGAACTGAAGCCGTTATATCGAGCCACCACACTCCATTGACAAAAACAGTAATTTTACAGCAGAGCTGCTGGTCTGCTGCCACAGCATGTTGGTTGTGTTATTGTGTGACTTTCAGAACAGAACTGACGTCCAGAGCAGTACATTGCTTAGCATTACATAGCTCCAAACTTTTGTACTATTCATAACTTTATTGATTATTTTACTGTAGTAACCTCTATGGGTAACCTCACTGCTTTTTGCTAAGGCTTAGAGGGTGTTTCCATTTTTTTTTAAAACAGAAAACAACACAGATAGAGTTGGCTTTAAAATGTAAACAGTATTCACTTGAACATATCACGTTGACTTTGTCACACCGTGAAAATGAACCTATGTTGTGCATCACAACAGCTCACTTCTGTGACACACAGGGTGGTATTTGACATTAGTGATGCGTCACTTACTCATCGACTCTGTGAACTCACTCCAACTTTCTCACGCTGACTGTACAAAATGTGACTCAGAGGAAATTGCGAAACACTACAGAGCTTTGTATTCAACATCAGTAAATCTGCAGTTTGGATTGGAGCTTGGATATTTGGGACCTGCTGTTGCTGGACTGTTTCAGGGAAGAATTTGAACTTCTCAACGGACTGCAGATGAGAAATAGCCTGTTGGTTCATTCTGACATTTTTTTTAACCATGTGGATTTATTTATGTGCACAGTCCCTTCTCAAATAAACTAAACTAAAACTCTATTCTACTCCAATCAGACTAAAATCTCCACGAAAAAAAATGTAAAAAAATGCAGCTCAACAGGTGGTGAGATTGTGGCGACTACCCACAGATGCACTTGCACTGTGGACAAAGGAGGAGAAGAATGCCAGGGATGAATAACTGGTCTGTCTCCTTCATTGATTTCCCCTGAAAGCAAAGAGTGAAGGGAGGACTCCTGGAGGCTCCACTGAAAAGCCTTTTTCAATCCAAATCCTGAGAAGGCGCAGGCTCTCTATGGGCTACAAATTTCTGTAAAGAGCAAGTCAGACAGCTTGATTTGAATATTTTGGGCTTCTTGGTAAATACTATTTTACTCTGAGCTATTACCATGACAGAACTCCCTGCAAGACTGGAGCAATTTTCTGCTGTAGACATGTGACTTATGCCATTTGGGCCAAGTCTCAAGTAAGTAAGTCATTGTTTTCTTGGGCAAGTCAAGTCAAGTTGAGTTTAGTTGATGGGATAGTTCCGATTTTTTTTAAGTGTGGTTGTATGAGGTATTATCCATCGTCAGTGTGTTATAGATGCCGGTCGTCACGCCCTCAGTTTGGAGAAGCAGACAGGAGTCCAGACACGGAAGCTATTTAGAATAGCTAGTCCCGTGTTCTGTGAGGTAAAATGACTGTTTTGTCAAAGGAGTCTGGTGACTTTGACGAGAGCATAGACAACAGCTTCAATTCCTTCTACGTAAACTTAAACAGGGCTGTCTGACGGCAAGGTAAAGCAGTGAAAATCTTTAAATTAATTAAATATAGCATACACTTAAACTGCTTTTGATTTTCCTGTACTTTTATTTAAGTAACATTTTGGGTTCAGGACTTTTATTTGTAATAGAGTATTTTTTACACTATGGTATTTCTACTTTTACTTAAGTAAATGATCTGATTACCTGTCTCATGGCCAATTGATCTAACCTGTTCATAAAGTATGACAATACATTGAATTTGTATTATAATTATTGATATTCAGTTAAATAAATGTAATCAAGCGTTATAAAACAATATTGAATTTTTATTTTTATTTAGTTTAAATATTTAATATTTAAACTGAAAACATAAAATTAAGACATTCGAGTCATCATGTCTCAAGTCAAGTCACAAGTCTTTAACTTTCAAGTCCAAGTCTCAAGTAATTTATTTTCTGCCAAGTCAAGTTGCTAGTCATCGGCAAAGTCATGGGAAAAAAAGTTGTGCATATGGAAAAAATTGTGAATTTATTTATGTATTAATTATTATTATTATTATTATTTATTTTTCCTCTTGAATAGCTGTATGAACCCTGTTATTAGTATGTTGTGTTAATGTATTCCTCTTTTTATTTTAAGTTTGTGTTTGTGTTATGTTTTAATGTTTGTTATGTTAAAGCCCTGAAAAAGAATAATAAAACTATCAATATTCAAAAAAAGTAGCCAGTCATCAAATAGTGACTTGGCTCGACTTGAGTCCTGATCTCTGACACATCACGGTGTTTTGATTTATTCTGCTCTTTCTTTGTGTCTCTGGCCACATTTCAACATGTGTGTCCATGAAGTGTCCCTCCCTCCCCTCATGTCACACACACCAGCAGCAGCAGCAGCGTTATCTCTGTCAGATACCATAACATTACAACGCCGTGAGTCACAGGGGGGCGTGGTCCCGCAGGCGTAACGTAATGTAGGCGTGTACTTCAACAGCTGACACTCAAAAACCGGGAGGACCGTGTGGCTCGGAAACACACAGCACAGAGGAGGCGCTCCGGTGAAGTTGTGTCCCCGCGTCTGAGCAGAGTTTTGTGCGCTCGTTAGAGACCAGAGAGACGGAGCAGAGCTGGATCATTTACCCGCTGTTTCTGGAAGTACCGCTGCTGTGAGCGCAAAGCTGCACGACATGAAATCTCTGTCGAGTCGAGAGGATTGTAGTTAAAAAAGGTAAGAGATCGGGTTATTTGGTCAATGCGAGAGCGAGGTAGCGAAACAGACAAACTAAGACTGTCATATGAAAGATTATATACAAAAACATGAGAGAAACACGCGGTTCTGCTGTGCGCACACACATCATTTCTAGTTTCTGTCTATTCCAGCTGTTGTCCAGCCTTTGGATTGGCAATGTTCACCTGCTTCTTTCCTGTAAATATCCCGAGCTCTGATTTCAGTGTTTAACATTTCCTCTAAATTCATTAAAGCAAATGTTTACAGCATTGTATCACATTTTTCTGATTTAATAAGCTCAGTTTATCTACATTTTATTTCATAGAAAATACACAGTTTTGCAAAGTGATTTGTGTTTTTATGCCATAAATAGATAGAGCTGCAACAGAAAAATAATCGCCAACTATTTTGATGATCGATTGATCATTAAAGTCATTTTTCATGCACAAAAAAAGACAGACTGCTGTTTTTTCAGCCTCTCAAATATGGAGTTTCATATTAAACTGAATATCTTTGGGACTGACAAAACAAGACATCACCTTGGACTTTGAGAAAATGGGATGGCCATTTTTTCACTATTTTCTGACATTTTATTGACCAAACGATTAATCGATTAATCTAGGCGATGTTGGGACTTTGTAAATCATTGAGCGTGGTTTAGACTTGCTCTATATGATAAGTGTCCTGAGATAACTTTTGTTATGATATAACACTATAAATAATAGGTAGCAGATTAATCAATAATGAAAATAATTGTGAGTTGCAGCCCTAATTGGATATATTGTCTGTTTAAATGAACGACACTGCAACATGTTTGTTTTATGGACGAACAATAAAAACGAATACTGTATTGATAACACATGTTTCTGCTTTGCACCGTTGATTATTTATGGTTTGTAGCCTTCCAGATATTACCGTGTGGAGTTTAAAGTTTAATCACCTCAATAGTCATAAATTATATCATGCAAATGTTGCTCCCTTAGAGTCATAAAAGTGTTATGATGTTGTTTGTGTGTGGGATGGATTGTGTGCTCGCAGGTTGTTTTCCAGAGGTGTTTTGTCTCTGCCAGATGTTCACCAGGTATCTTCTAATCACAGCTGTTTTCTTCCCTTGCAGATACTGCTCCTGGCAGAGAAGAGGCAGCTTTTTTTTGGTTTTTTTTTGCTTTTCAATTGAACCATTGTGCTCAAGCAGCTGCTCTTTCAATGTGGGATACAGTTTTGGTGCTTTCGCCAGGCTGAAATCCTCCAGGGTCAGGACCTCCCTCATGGCAGCCGTGCTCCTCGGACTGCTGCTTTTTGCGATGCAGTCTCCCCCCGTCCCCTCCAGGCCCGTGGCTGACGAGGGGCCACCTGCACCTCCCACCTCGTCGCCCACCGACAACGGCACCACCGGCCACCCCAACGGGACCCTCCAGCAGCTTCCTCAGATTCTAATTATCGGCGTGAGGAAGGGGGGGACGCGGGCGCTGATAGAGATGCTCAGCCTGCACAGCGCGGTGGCGGCGGCGCAGAACGAGGTGCACTTCTTCGACTGGGAGAGTCACTTTCAGAAGGGCTTGTCTTGGTATCTCAGCCAGATGCCCTACGCCTTCCCCGACCAGCTGACGGTAGAGAAGACGCCGGCCTACTTCACCTCCAGCAAAGTCCCCAAACGCATCCATCAGATGAACCCTGACATCAAGCTGCTGCTCATCCTCCGAGACCCCACGGAGCGGGTGCTGTCGGACTACACCCAGGTCTTCTACAACCGCCTCCAGAAGCACAAGCGCTACCAGCCCATCGAGTCCGTTCTGGTGAAGGACGGCGAGATCAACCTGGGATACAAGGCTCTCAATCGCAGCCTGTACTATGTTCACATGCAGAACTGGCTGCAGTACTTCCCGCTGGAGAGCATTCACGTGGTGGACGGGGACGAGTTGATCAGGGACCCCTTCCCCGAGATGAAAAAGGTGGAAAGATTCTTAAAGCTGGAACCCCAGATAAACGCTTCGAATTTTTACTTCAATAAAACTAAAGGATTCTACTGTTTGAGAGACCACGGGCGAGAGCGGTGTTTACATGATTCAAAAGGCAGGGCTCACCCTCACGTGGCGCCCGCCATCCTGCAAAAACTCTACCAGTTCTTTCACGAACCCAACAAGAAGTTCTTTGAGCTGGTGGGCCGAACATTCAACTGGAAATGAGCGTCCGAGTCTCAGTAGTTTAGCGTATAGAGTTGCTCGGGGCAGCCCAGTCTCCAGAATAAAATGTTGGCATTGTATGTTCCTGCAAACCACGGGTGTGTAACATTTGTTCGTTTCATACGTATCATATCAACGTTTCTAAAGTGACGTATAGTTCAGATCACATGAAAGCTGAGGAGGAGGAGGAGGAGGAGGAGGGTGGATGGCAGCAGACCACTGTTCGAGACCAACAAAACCGTTGTTTTCTGTTATTTACGTTGATTACGTAACTTAAGAAATTTGCGCAACAAATGTCCTTATTTAATCCAAACCACAATGTTTTTCCGAAACTTACCCACCTTTTTGTTGCCTAAACTTAAGTTTTGAGGGCGGCCCAGTAGCTCACTTGGTAGGGCGGGCCATATAAGGCAGTCTTCAGCTATACTATCGAGTAAAGGTGGGAAAATAATCTTTTTTAAAAACCCTGTACGTTTTCCGTAATGAAGCACCATAGTTTGGCACGTTAAAATGACTGTTATAAGATTTGGGGGAAAACAAGTGCTATTTATGAATGTAACATATCCATGGTTCATAAAATGTACAAATGTTACATATGTGTGGTTTGCAGAAACATACAAATGTTACATATGTGTGGTTTGCAGAAACATACAAATGTTACATATGCGTGGTTCGTGAAATGTACAAATGTTACATATCCGTGGTTTGCAGAAACTTACAAATGTTACATATCTGTGGTTCATAAAACGTATAAATGTAACATATCTGTGGTATTCTGGCGACTGGGTTGTTTGGGGAAAATCTGTTTTCCTCACTAACAATGTAGGTGAAGAGACAAAGCTAATGTAAATCTAAACTAAATCTATTTTTGTAATAGTGCGTTTGTTACAGGAGTATGATCGAGCCAAATATCAGGGCAGACTGCAGTTCATGACATGCTCTGTTAGTGCACGTCTTATTTCTTTTCAGTGTCATTTTACCGTCTCTGTAGCGTTAGAAACGCTTGCTGCTGTTCAGCTCGTCTGATCGAAGACTTCTAATGACATTGATAATGACATTCAGACTTTAGACTGCACCAGTTAATGTGTTACATAAAGATAAGTAGCAGGCAGTTTAATATTGTCACACCTTCATGTTTCGCTTCATATAATATGACATTATTAACTGCATTTAGAACTCTGAAGGACCTTTACCTGCTGCTATGATTTTCTCAGTCACTTTCAGGCACGAGCCGTTTTTGTTTTTGTTACTTTCTTTATGTAAGAGTCGGATATATAAAAAGCTCTGCGCACATCATATATTTGCCGATCATCACGGTGTACTGTAAATAGTTTTTTCAAAAAGTGAAGAATTAATACCATAATAAAGATGTATTTTATTTTTAGTACGTCTGATGTTTTTTCTTCTTCTTCTTCTTGGTTTATCTATTTTTATTCATCCATTATGTATCCGTCTGCTGTTGCACTTTGTCTTCAGATCTCAGCGACGAGGATGACTCAAGTCATGAATTCCACGCTGTTAACGGGCATGAGCATGTGTCTGTGTGCAGGCTGCTCCCATCTCTGTGGATTACTGGATCACACGATTTTCTGGATTGCATTTGCATTTATTGACAGGATGTTGCGAACATACTGTCAGATGCACATAAATCAATTTTGCACCTGTCTTGAATTTCCTGTTTGGTCACTCTCCGTCGGCTTGTGTACACCACAATGTTACAGTCATACAAATAGTTGTGCTGCAGAGATGCTGGTTTAATTCTCAACCTCCAAACAGTAATACTTGCTTGAATTGGGTTTTTTTTACACATATTTAGTAGAGCTGCAACGACAGAAAAAGTAATCGCCAGCTATTTTGATAATCGATTAATCGTTAACCCATTAAGACTGAATGCAACATGCGTGTACATCCCTTTAGAGCCGGATGCTACATGAGCATGTTTTATTGATTTAAAAAGATGTTAATGAACATTAGGGAAAATGCAATATGTTACAATAAAAACCAAAGGTTTAAGCTCTCAAATGTATTTGATTTCATGTTTCTATCTGCTACAGAGGCAGAGAAACAGAAGTTTTAGTGAACGTTAATAATTCTGTCAAGTTCTTTAGAAAACCCTCAGGTTTCAGGAGGTTGTTTTGAAATAATGCTTAGGTTTTAGAATGTTTTTTTAGAGGGCGCCTTTGGTCTTAATGGTTTAAAGTAATTTTTCATGCACAGATTGCTCAAATATGGAGATTTCATGCTTTTTTCTGTTATATGATATTAAACTGACTATCTTTGGGTTTTGGACTGACAAAACACACAACAAATTTGGTGGACATTTTTCACTATTTTCGGACATTTTCTAAACGATTAATTGAGAAAATAATCGGCAGATGAAAATATTGGTTAATTGCAAGGCCTAATATTTAGAGTAACTTTCAGTATGATACATTAGAATAAGAGAGAGTGAGCAGATAGGTAAACTCAGATTTGAGCACAATCTGAACCATGAGAAATCAAAAGATGGAGTTGTTTATGCCCAAGGATGCCATCTTCTTACTCAGTTTTTTTTTCCAGAGAGGCAAGGGATTATTTATTCAAATCTTATTGCTACTTTGAAAACATCAGCAGCACCGTCTCAAAGACATTAAGCTCCAAAAAACCTACAGTAGCTGTTTCATATTTGAATGTGGCCTAGATTTACTCAGGGGCTTACAGAGACAGGATGTCAACCTCATTGCCCCCTAAATGGAGACCAAAGCAATATTTCTTTCTTTCTATGTCTCTTATTCTTTTTGCCCTGGGAGAGCAGGAATACTCTTCCCTTATCTGCCTGCAGTTAACATGTGTTTTTGATGGTGATAGTGTTGAGTAAGACTATCAACGGCTATCAGCAGAACAGGTTTGGCTGCAGGCGGAGGGAGGAAAAGAGGAGTAAAGGGGAAGTGTGTGTGGAGGCTGATCTCTGCTGTAAGATTATCAGACAGATGCTTGCATCATTTGGCGTGTGCAGCGATAACACGCAACTGGCATGTTCTGCTTTTAGTGTTGTTTTGAAGGTGTCGGGTCTCCAGCTGCTCCTTTAGAGCAGTCACATCTGGAGGAACTCGCAGCAGGAATGCAGTTTTCTTTATTTTAAATCAAGAATACAGCAGGCAGCGTTGATGTCACATTTCTCCAGGTCGAACAAGAAACTGATGCAATTTCCAGATAAACCTGTTTTCACCTCAACACCACCAACTGCAAAATCATTTATTTAAGAACAAGAGACGAAGGAGAAAACAACATACTCAGAAATAATGTAAAGCCTTAGCGCTGGTGGAAAGAGTACAGTTTCTTGAGTATAATAAGGAGGTATCTGCACTTTACTTGAGTATTTCCATTTTCTGCTTCTATAGTCTATTACATTACTTATAAAAATCAATCAGTAGTCAGGGCCCTTTGTCACATCTCTGTTGTTTGAGTTATTAGCAGATCCACAGAAGCAAGGAGTCTCTGTGTGTGTCCTTCACATATCTCCACAACCGTTCATCCAATCCACTTTGTGGGGGTGTTGCCGGGGGCCGCAGGGAGTGCATTATCCAATGGTGCAATTTGGGCAGATACAGTGGTGCAATCTAACAAAGTACATTTACTCAAGTATTGTACTTAAGCACAATTTTGAGGTACTTGTACTTTCAATTGTATGCGATTTTATACTTCTACTCCACTACATTTCAGAGGCAAATATTGTAATTTTTACTCCACTACATTTATTTGACACTTGTAGTAACTAGTTACTTTTTACATTAAAGAAAACATGTTTATATGATATGATGCAGTACTATACTACTAATTTACTCAGGCCTTTACAAAGTATCAAAAATTGGCTCCACCTTGACGAGCTACAACATTAAAATGCTCTTCGTTAGTGATAAAAACAAAATAATACAATATTCTATAATATTTTTAAACGAGCCATTGTGCATAATGAGTACCTTTGATACTTTAAGTACATTGTGCTGATAATACTTCTGTACTTTTACTTAAGTAACATTTTGAACTCACTTTGCTTGTAATGTAGTATTTTTTAGACCATGGTATTTCTATTTTATTTAAGTAAAGGATCTGAGTACTTTGTCCACCACTGGCCAGATAATGGCGCTATAACAACAAACTTTACGTATTTCAACCGTAAGTCTCAGAAACAAAATTATTTTTTTGCTGGATTCTGTGGGTCCAGATGAATTTCCACCTTTTTGAATTGTCTTCAAATCTGTTTTTTCTGTACTCCTACATTGCAATTGTCACCAAAATTGGTACAGAAGCTCTCTGGACCAAGTCGGTAAAAGTTAGTTTTTTGTATTTTTGATGTTCCATATACAGTTTTGCTATAGCTGGTCCTCAAAGTTTGCTCAAATGCTGTGGTCGGGGCTTATATTACAAAAAAATGAATTCTCTGCTGAACGCATTGTGCAATTGCAACCAGATTTGGTGGACATGTGTAGATATGATGCCCAAGCGACCATAACAAAGTTGGTGCCATTTGGCCAATAGGTGGCGCTGTAGCATCATCATCTACCTATAAAGTAAGGAATGTCTGTCTGTCTGTCTGTCGATGTATGTATGACTGTCCTTCGCATTTCTCAAGAAACGTTCATCCAATCGACTTCACATTTGACGGGTGTATTGGTGAGCACCCAAGAGAGTGCAGCGTCGAGTGTGAAATCGATTGTATAAACGATTCGTGAGAATATTCGAGAAACGTAAGCAGCGCTCCTGAAGGCCAAGCAATCGGCCCGTTCCAAATGGGCACGCACTCAACGGGTACATGCTCCCAACGGACACTGCACTAGTTTAAATAACTGTTAGAAGCACAAAAAAAGTAAAATTGTCCAATATTTAAATCCATATAAATTTGTGGAGCAGAACTTTCTAAAGTCTAGAGCTTGAGTAACAGATTAATGCTTTTAAAGGCTTTTCAGACACCAAAACGCTGCACAAGGCTTTGTAATTCTCACTGAGGATTCTACATCACTGCGCTGACAGACTGCCTCCATTGAAATGTCACAGGGGCAATTTTTCTTTGTAACGAGTGCTTTTACTTTTGACACTTGAAGTACATTTTGCTGATAACAGTCCTTTCTTTTACTTGTGTAGGATTTTACGGGACTTTACATTAATGTATTGGTACTTTTACTTACATAAAGGACCTGAATACTTCTTCCTCCACTGCCAGATTCACTAACTTTTGTCTGTATACAGTTTGGTGCTGACATGTAGTGTACAGTCGGTTTTTAGAGCTTTTTTGTGTTTAAAACAGCTGTGTGCTGCAGCTGGAAACAACACTGATGAAAGTGAATGAAACAAAAGCCATAAAACCAAAACAAGCTGAAAGATGCTAAAAATATCTGAGAGGAACTGCAGAGTTGGGTGGTAATTCCCTGTGGGTTCATCACTATGACCTCTTTCACATTACACATTTGATCCATTGTTAATATAAAAAATATTGATTATAGTAGTTTGAGGAACAAAGGGATAAAGACGTACTTGGAAATAATATAAAGCTTCAGCTCAAATTTGTGCAGGTGCTCCGATGAAGCTTTCCAAATCCTGAAATTACTTTCAGCAAGGACACATCCTCTCTCTGCTCTCACAGTGTGTCTCATTTCCTGGCGGTCTCTCTCTGCTCTACTTACACACTACTCAACATCAAGAGTAGCATCTATTAAGAGTTCATGAACGGCCCATTAGTCTAGTCAGCTGTGCAGCCCTCTAAAGTTTTACAGTCACAGATTTCCCTTAACATCACCTAATTAATCTAAACCACATAATTAATTTGCCTCCTCGCCCCACATGCAGTAAGAGCGGTTAAGCGGGGCTACAACCAGGATTAATGGCCTTGCCCTCCTCCCGGGCGCCGCCCCCCCCCCCTCCGCCTTAGTTGTAACACTATTTGCTGTGGAACTTTCTGGACTAACTTGGAGTCGTCCTGCCACCCCCACCTCTCTCCCCGCTGCCAGCCCACACTAGTTGTTCCTGAAGGGCCCTGCTTCCCTTCAAACCACAATCAGCCAATCTGGGTTTTTCTTCAAAGGATGATGTGATCCGATGGAGCACAGCCCCTTCTGCAGTCACCAGGGCTGCAGCTCGCTTTAATTGGAATAGATTGTTTGTCCACTCAATGTGTGAAGCCCGGCAGAAATAACACATGCACCCACTCTGTCTTTCCTTTGCATACAAACAGAAATAGGATTGCATCCACGCATACACAGTGTTTACTTGTTAGCCATATAGCCTTTACAGTCACAGAGCTAAGCATCCGAATTTCTGAAAGATATATACTCGGTGATATTTTAATAACCCCCACAGTTACTGCTGTTCTGAAGGTATTTCCAAAATCCTCAAGGACTCTATTAGCCATCTGGATAGAAAAAATATTCCGTCTGCTGTATGATAAAGATTATTTTTAAACTCGAGATTAAATGAAAAATGCCTTTTCACATCCACATGGTGTACCTATTTAACAATATATGCCAAACAAATACAAAAAAATCTTTGCATTTTTATATCAAAATCGATCAAAATCCATTTGATTTAAATCCCTCTTGCAACTGTGCACCGCTCAGATATTCCGTTTCACTGGGAAATACATCAGTACAGAAGATAAAGACGCTCCAACTTCCATTTCACTGGGACTTTAACTTTCTCCTCAAGTTGAATCTTTATTTCAAAATAAAGCTGGTATAGCTGGAAATGTCTGGAAATCAGTAATATTTGTTTAATGTTCCTTTACATTAATTTCATACAAATTATTAATATTTTGCATGTGTTTTAATTAAAATTCCAGCTACATGTGGATTAAGAAATACGATCTGTTTGATCATACAGCAAACTGAGGTTTTTGAAAAGAAGGATTTTGGAAATACCTTCAAAATAGCAGTGAGTTTTGTTTTGATGATCAGGGTTTTTTGGAGGCTGCAGGGTAATTATTTTTAGGAAATTCAGGGACCTACTTGTTAACCCAGTTAAATTGGTAAGCAGGGTTTGAAAAGGATAACAAGAGACTCAGTATGTACATGCAGCAACCCATACTGACGTCTTATTGTTAGGCTCCGCCCTCTAGTGTCCGTAGTTATTATCAAAGAAGTTGGTAGAAGACACGTTGGTGTCCCGTTTGAAAATAAAATTAAACTGCAAGTTATTTTAACTTAATGTAACTTCGTCACGTTCAGCGTCACGTGCGTGATAACATCAGTAATGTGTGCACAGAAATGAGTTAAAATAACAAACATACAGATTTTAACCCAAACCACAATCTTTTTTCTAAAAGAAACAATGTCCGTTTTTAAAACCGCGACCGTAACATATATGAGGAGGGAAAACCCTTGGTCGTATGGTCGTCTATATTTCACATTTGTTTGGATGCTTTACTTGTGAATCACTTTTTCATGGTATGGTAAAGAATTTTCTGTGTCCTTACATGTTTTCAGCCAAGTATGCCTGGCCAGCATATAACTGCTCACCAATGCAATGAATGCCACTCCAGGTGTCACCCGCAGCTATAAAAGACAAAACACTGAAAAGAATAGATCTCACCATTGCACGGCATTTGCCAGAAGCTTTTATTCGATGTTGACATGCATGAGATAACACTGCTTCTTTATGAAGCAGATAACCTTGAAACAAGGACGTACCGGCTAAATAAAAAAAGATTCTCAGAAACTGGTACATCTTATCTGCAGCCTTGGCAAGCACCTTTGATTAAACCAGACAAAAGTGAATCGAAGAATCTATCATTTAATCAAAGTGCTGCTTTCTGTCAATTTAATTCAGCATTAAAAGGCAAACTGACCTTTTGCAGGTGCTTGTGAACAGCTTTAGTTCTGTTGCTTTTCACCATTAAGAGGTAACGTTATATTCATGAGAACATCTGAAGGCTTTTGACTCTGAAAGGTGTGTCTGATAATGAACAGATTCATTAGCATTTCAACACAAACCTGGAATGAAAGAGTCACCCAGGGTGGCATTTAGAGTGGGCTAAACATATTCAAAAGGTAGATATACCTTCATCTAAACATCTTACAGAACCAAAGATAATTATGTGTGTCTGTCTGTGTAGAAGTACTTTCCAGTTAACAGACTGTTAGCTAAGCCTATATGCAACTGTTGCTACGGCTGTCAAGTGTTTACCTTGCATGGCAGCTGGATTCTGGTGATATCACACGATCACGCGAGAATCGCAGATTTCTCGATCATTGAAAGAAGAGCAAAGAACGCCACTGAACGCTTTTCTGCACTTCTCCTGACTGGCGTTGGCACAAGTTCAATCACCTGCCAAGTATATTTTCAAAGCGCCTGCCCTTTTCCAAACAGTTTCTAATGACGGCTTCTCAGATGGTTCTGTGAAACAACC
>JAOVVB010257198.1:0-19567 GCA_028570985.1 Heterobranchus longifilis
CACACACACACACACACACACACACACACACACACACACACACACACATACACACACACACACACACACACACACACGTCCCATCCTCATCACCCAGCCTACCCCAGCCCTTCTTCAGCAGGCTGACCTTTGCCCTCGGGGCCTGTGGGTGGGGAGACATGTCTGGACGTCTGGATGCTGCGTGATTCACTCATACAGCTCCAGCAGGGAAACACTGAACTGATTGTCCTCTGACTTCACCCACAGTTTAGTTTAGAGGCTTTGTTTAGGCTGAGATGTGTAACAGATGAAAGAATTATAGAGAAGTTCACATTTTCAGTGTGAGCTTGATTGTCAAGACATTAGTTTGTTAGAAGAACCATACATTTAAGTTTAAGATAAGGATAACACTAATAATGAAAATTATTAAATGTGCATTTCATGAGGCAGAATACTTTAAATATTTAGTTCCCAACCTTTTTGGCTTGTGACCTCTTAAAATTAAACAAACTCTATTTGTGACTCCTTCATCCCAGGTTATGGCCTTAGTGTGGGTAGTGATATTTCTTAATCATATCTGTGTTATTAGAAGGATTTGTGGAGCCTAAACTTAACCCTTTACTGATTTTAAGTTGGCCAGAAGACATGAATGTATTCAGTCTTTAGAGAAAAATAAGATTTTTTTTTTCTTTTTTACAATTTTCTCTAACACATCTTTTTCCTGAACTGTAATTGTCTGGTGACTCCTCAGATTTGACTTTCCACAAGCTTAATGAGAAATTGTGGGATTGAGCAGCTATTTCATAATTGTGCTGTATGTCTGTACTACAAGCCCCTTGAGGCAAATTTGTGGTATTGGGCTACATATAAATAAATAAAATAAAAATGACTATGTTTGGGTGGGTTTAAGGATACAAGCCATCCATGGCTTATTTCAGTCAACTTAAAAGAAAATCTAAAAATGAGCCATCCACTTGTGTCATTTTAAAGTTTTGATGCAGGTTTTATACAATGGAAAAGGGTTGGGCATGGTTATTGTAAAATTAGGGATGGTATAGGATTACAGGATTTAATGCTGGCCTGTTCACCACAAAGTTAGCCTACCATTACAGAAAAATAGATTTTCCAGACTAGAATAGAAAAAAAGAAAATGTGTTTGCAAATATCCTGGCATCTATCTTTGAATAAATGCATATAGAGACTTTGCTTTTTTGTGTCTCTACCTGTAGATGGACACTCAGTCAAACATTAATGTAGTCCTCCAAACATCAGAGCGACAGGAGCTACAGCATCACACTCATCACTCGTTCCCGATGGTCAGGATGGGAGTCTCGGTCAAATGTCTCACATTTTATAAACAAATACTGCAGATAAATATATTTCAAATGTAACCAATAGGCAAACAAGTGTGCTATCCCATCTGCATATCTAAACATGTGTCAAAGGCTGCATTCACTCTCCTTTGGCTGCATCACGACATGTTCTGAGACTTTATAAAACATGGATGTATAGTCTCCGTGACGTCATCCATAGGTTTGTGAAGAGCTATTGTGAAGCTCAATGTAGGTTGCTCTGGCCGTCGCCATCTTGGCAGTACCTGACGCCACCTAACTCCCGGCAAATTAAAAAATGGGCAAAGAGGTGGAGCGTGGCTGGAACTGAGGCGGGCCAAATGAAGCCTACAGTCTATGCTCACCACCTGTGACAGCACCCACTTGTCACTCAAAGTAGCAAGCCCTTAATTCTGCATAACTGTAAGCCTTAATATAATTTAAATGGGTGCGTTATATAAAAATTCACCTACCCATACAGTTTTTTTTTTACAGCCCTGAAGGTTGCCGCTTGGCAAATCAAGCAGCAACCTTTTGGGGGTGTAAAAAAAAAAAAAGCCATCATGGAAGTGCCAAAAACTGCAGTTCCTTAAATGGCTGCTTGTTGTGTGGGTGTATCTTTATATACAGTAACTCACCCTCACAATATGACTCCTCATCTTCACCACAACCAGCTCTAAAACTATATATGTTTTCACTTCGGTCAGGTAAGATAGGTTGTGTGGAAAAAGATGAAGCTGGTTACACAAAACTCACATAACTATATTTTTCAAAATACAGCTTAGTAAACAATCATTCTTGATACCATCTGGCTCAGTCAAAATACCATTCATCAACTCTTAAACATTGCTAATTGCAATGCTGGTCATGTGTGACACTAATCCCCTTGTGTCTGAGGACAAGCAGCATTTGGAGAGCGTTTTGTGACCTCTGACCTTTTCTGAGAGGAGTGCGTTCAGGTTGCCTTAGTGATGGGCTGAGTCAACAAGACTGGAGAGGAGAGGAATGACTTTACAGATGTTTATAGACAGGTTAAACATTTACCTCAGCCTTATTCTTTGAGTGGTAATATTTTTTGATAGGTGGGGGATCCCAGAGGACAGGAAGTGGTGGTTTGGTACACATAGGAGCCACTGGTTTACTGAAAGCTACTCATTAGACCAATCCTAATCACTTTGCTGGGTTTGCGCTCGACTGGGGGGCTATACGTGCGTATATATGAATCCTGCAGACTATGGAACAGTGGCTGCCTCGTGGGTAGATGTCTGCCCACCCGTGGTCGTCTAAGTGCTGCTGTTTAGGGGTCTCCTGTCTGCTTTGGGAGGTTATTACCGTGGAAGTGGGGTCGGGCCGCGTTGCCAGATAATTGAGGTCCTTGTTGGGGTGGTCACATTTTACTGAGTAGGTTTTAAATTGCAGACCCTTTTTTTTAATTTGGTAGAAAGGAGACTGTGATTGTAATTATTTGATAGTCCACTCATTAAGCTGAGTTACAGTCCTCAGTGGAGTTGTATACCTCTGATCCACAGCTGCTCCGGAGCACAGTGTCTCATTTGTTTTCACTGTCGTCTGGGGTCATGACATTATTAATGACGCTTGCAAGCCTTTAAGTGACATGGGTTGTATTATGGATTTGCTGTGTTGAAAAGAAAAAGGTTCCTCTGTGTATATAACTTGCACTAATGAAAAACTTGCTGCTTAATTGTGTCACCATATCAGTTAAGAATGTGGCCAGTTAGTAATACAAGTAGTCAAGTCATTTTTGTCCCCATAACAGCTTCAAATAAGTTAATGCATTAATTCACAATTAAAAGCTAAATGCTGCTGTAATTGCCAATCGCAGCAGTGTTGGGCAAAAATTAGTCAAACTACAGAAAATGTGAGGGTTCTTCACAGTCTTCATCGGGAGTGTGATGGATGGATGGTTATCTGACAAAGCAGGAGCATAGACTGTATATAAAGATGGACAACATGTCTCCACTCCTGTACAAAAATGAAGCCAAAATATCCCAGATACGGGTGCTGCCATTTTGTAATTTTGCAACTAGAGTCTACGCAGTAGTGACCGGGCTGCATCGAAGTCCCGCCCATACAACCGCCCGACCAATCACGAGTCAATCACAGCTGTCAATCATGACGCCCATTTTTATGGCTTCAAATAACTCATTAAAACTAAACTTATCGGAGAAATGAACACTTGAACATACATCAGCATGATAAAAACTATACCTAAAATGACAGAAACCGTCTTTGGGAAAAAAATATTTGACATGGAGGAGGCGGGACTTATGACCTATACTGCAGCCAGCCACCAGGGGGCGATTGATATGTTTTGGCTTCACTTATGGGGAGCCATCAGGCTGTCCATCTTCATATACACTTTATGGTCTGGAGTTGTTTAAGTCACCTTTGATGGAGCTGTGCTGGCTAAAACAAATTACTTTGTAATGAATTACATTTTTCAAGTAACTCTCAACACTGCTTGTCTCATTGGCTCTTATGCTCACACCAGATTGCTCAGCCTATCAAAATATAGCACTGAATCTCTGAAGAGACTACCATTGAGCTGAGGTAAAAAGGGCTGTTAAGATGGTTATTCTCAGCCACCAGGTGTTTATCAAGTGTAAATATGTGTGTGTGCGTGTGTGTTCTGTGTCCGCCCGATGTCTGCTTATTGGGTTTGTGTGTTTACATTGTGTGCGTATGCGGCATACTTTTCTGTGTGCATTCAGGCTGCATCATGGACAGCTTGTGCACTTATTTTACTGGGCTTCTCAAAATAGCTCTGGCCCCAGTGTGATTGTGTGTTTATGTGTGACGGACACTTCTAAAAGCGGGGGAAAAGCTAGCCTGGCAGCTTGAGCTGTCTCGGAGCCAAACCTCCAGCTCAATGTGTGGTTAGCCTGCATGACTATACTTAGCGTAGCGTACCCTGTATGTGTGTGTGTGTGTGTGTGTGTGCATGTGTGTGCATGCGTGTGTGGGTGTGTGTGTGTGTGTGTGTGTGCATGTGTGTGTGTGCGTGTGGTGTGGGGTCTGGCAGATAGAGACAAGGGGATGCCTGTGTCCACCCCTACCTATTAATTCTCTTGGGGTGGGGGCTGTGGCTAACGGTTAAAGCTAACCACAGCTAAATTGAGCTGTTTGTAAATCCAGGCCTAGAACGTATTAGTGGAAGATATGTGTGTAAAACTGTCAGCTTAGTTCAAAACTGTGTTGAAGTTGTTCTCTGTGTGTGTGTGTGTGTGTGTGTTCGTGCGTGCGTGCGTGCGGGACATTGGGATTGGAATGCACTGTGTTTGTATTTGCGGGTCCATATTTACAACCCACTGGGGAAAAGCAGAGTGAATATGAGACGGGTGACAGAAACTTTAAAAGAAACAAACAGCAATACACGACAAATGAGGGATAAAAAATGTCTGAAAACTACTCATTCTGTCATCAAATGTATATGTGTTTTGCTACAGCATCAAAAGCATTTACTGACCTCCTTTCATTTTAAAATCTGTAATGCCTCATTCACACATATGGACTCTAACATCAGAGACGCAACGGGATAAACATAAACCACCCACCAAGACTCAAAAGGCACCCAGTGGCACGACGGGGGGAAGTCGTGAAGGTTAAAATGTATGTTGGGAGTCACAACCTGAAGGCAATTAGTGCGTTTACATGGGGAATCCATGTTACGTGGGTAATTGGAGAACATCTTTACATGTACTGTAGTAAACTGGTTACTGTAAACCTACATCTACATGCAACAGGTTAGTAATCAGATCTCTCACAGATCTTCTTCTTATTTTGAAACATATGGTTTGCATATTTTAAGTCTTTTGTCAAAAGACTTCCTGATTTGTTTTAATCTTTGATTGTCGGACACCCGGCTTCCTTAGATCAGCATACTGGAGAAAGCTGGTTACTTAAAAAAATGAAAACATAGTTGTTTTGTACCCCACTCAACTACATAAAAGAACTTACGATATAATGGAGGAAACGCTAATCACTATGGTCAACAGCTTTCCAAGTCTGTACAATATAACTTCCACAATCTACATGAACTTTGATAAGAAAAACAATGTATGGAAACACTTTGCTCAGAAACTACAATTTAACATTATTAATGTAGCCATGTGACTGCTACTTACTTTACACTGATTTATTGGTATAAAACTTACAGACTGCAATTTCAGTTAAGTGACGTCATACAATGTTATTTATAAAGCTCCATGTTAGCAGACCTAACATTATTCAAACATAATATATGCATGTAGAGCTAGTGAGTTTATTGCAAGATAAAGTATATCTGAACAAGCTGTGGATTACTTACACAATGAGCATTCAAAAACTAAAAGTATGAATCATCCATAAGACAAATAAATATACAGTGAAAATAGAGAATTAACAAAGTTGCTTTCGAATTCTCTAATTCTGAGAATAAACAAAGTTAATTCTGGATTATTTCTTGGCGACGGTTTAGCATTAAAGAGGTCAAAACTCCAGCAACACTTGTAGTATAGCATAAGGAACAACTTTATTGTAAGACCAACGCTTTACATTACATTACATTACAAATAACATGTAAAAGAAAACTTCACAGTTACAGCTGGGGTTATGTTCAGGTTTTAAGGCATTAGCACTGGATTATAGGCTCAGTTTTGGGGTTAAGATGTGGGTTCATTTAAGGGTTTAGGGTTAAGGAAACAGCATTCGACTACAAAATAAATATTTGCGTGTGTGTGTGTCTGTGAGTGTTTGTGTGAGTGTATGAAGACAATGGCTGTTGCCTGCATGCCTTCACTACGGTACAAAATGTTCTGGGTCAGGAGAGCTGGCACTAGACCAAGTCTCCGGACTGGAGTAACCTCAGTCTCACTGCTCCGTAACTCTCTCATTCTGGCTTGCATTAACTCACAGCCCAAGCTCAACCCCCACAGAGTTACACAAACACACACTGTAATGCACATTCAACCTTACCTGATGGTATAATGACATGTACTGTCTGATGATACACAATAAAGTATTACACAGTTTAGTAACTTACATATTCACATTGTTCATTTGTATAGTTATGCAACATTTGTATCGCACATCTTTTTCTTGGCTTTTGTTATAATTTCTCCCCCGTATATATATATTTTCTCTTTTGCTCATTTGTTTGTTCTTGGGAATACTCTCGGGACGTTACAGCTCTGACCTTTGACCGCTTTATTATTGGTGCCTTGAAATGCTGCTGCTGATGGAGGAAGGGAAGCTTATTGTCCTCTAATTTTTCAACCCAAACAATGGAGTCAAGATCCTTTCCCCTTCCAGTAAAACATGAAAATGAGCAGGGCTGTTAGCCAGTAATAATATTGGTCTTGCTTTAGGTAGCACCCTTTTTCTTATTCCCTCATTAGGATATTGGGACTGTGTTGATTTTATGAGTTTTGAGCCACGGAGAAAGAGAGAGAGAGAAAAGAGATGAGGGGCCGTGCTTTGTGCTGGAGCTTGTTGCAATAATCAATTGTTACATGAACACTAATTGCTTGCGTTTTGTATTTTACCATCATAGTTTTTAAAAATGTTCTTGTGGTAGCGATAGAGGCAGAGAAGTGTATTGATTCCAGTGGGAGAAGTGAACGTGAACACAGATTATGATCAATCCTTCCGCCCCATAGTCACCAAAGTAAATATTGGACACAGTTTTCAGAAGCCACACATCTCCTGAACATTCTTTTTCTTTTTTTTGAATATATGAGAACAGTACAACTTAATCCCTAACTCTCCTGAATAGTCTGATACTAAAATAGCATTTTTCAGATGGACAAATCAGGTAATTAAATGTAATAATTGTGCAAATGTAATATCACTTTTCATCCATCCACATGACGTTCACTACACTTAGAAACAAGACCACACCCACTTAGGAGACAGGAAGTGTGTACCATTTCATACCATTGGCGGAGCCTGTAGTGCATCTTTAGAAATATAGAAAATATTTGGTTGAATTTGTCTCAACTTTTCACCACCCACTCAAATGAATGAGAGAACTTCTGGAGCATCAGAAACCGGTCTGATCATGGCCTTACTCAGCTTAATTCCATGAGTTGGCCAAACTATAAAAGGAAAATCATGGCAGTTGTCTCATTAATATGCTCTGCATGCCACTGTCTGTACTATAGACTCTACCAAACATCATTGCGTTTCGAGGAAGAACACCACTTTGTATCATTTTGAGGTTTGAAAAGACAGGGAGTGGATGGTTTCCTTTTGCCATTCCAACAATTAGCTTGTCGTAACATTATTTTCAGACAGTCGTTGTTACCAACAGCTGACAGATGGTAAATAGTAACTTTCCAGTAAAAAAAAATGTAGTTCCGCATGTTAAAGTCTAAAACTGTATCAATGGTTCGTCAGTCAGTTATTATTAGACGTGAGTTTTTCACTCTCCTATACCAGCAAATCAGGACTCTTTCTGGGTTCTGGGACCTTTTGATTTAGCCACTGGTTATTTAACAAGACTTGGGTGTGCTCTAAAACTAAAATTATATATTTTTAAGACTCATTTGGCACCTCAGGAAGATTTGTGACTCTCCATCTGACGCCATCACCATGGGGGCATCGACAGGAACAGGGGAAGACTTGTGGAGCAGCAGAGGGATTCTTAATAATCACCCATTTTACACGGTTGGGGTTTTGGTTGATCATTTTATAACTTTATGATTGGCGGCCTGAGCTGTGGAATTTGTGAATGTTCCTCTTGTTTCAGGCAGAAGAGAGAGAGAGGGCAGGGTTTGACTTCATGATGGATGTTGAGGTCTGGAGGGTCCTGTGGTCTAAGTAATACCCCCGCTTCTTCCTCCTTTGCCTTGTAACTTCAATAGTAAAAATGGGTTTGGTACATTCTTTGGGCCGAACAACTTGTGGTCACAGGAAGCCAGAGAGGCTCTGGACTCTGTGGTTCCTTCTTATTGTCTCAACTAGCAGGAAAGCACTAATTTTCACCACTGCTGTGTTTTCACTTCAGCTGCTGCTTTCCTCTTCCACTGTTGAGCGGCGGTTGTGTGCATGTAGGTGGCTTGATAATGGTCTATGTTTTGTATGTGCATGCGTGCGTGCGTGCGTGCACATGCATGTGTGTCATGGCTGGTTATTGCATTGTTGGCAAGTTGTGTGCAAGAATTAATGCAGGGGATTTCATTCTTCATACACTTGAAATGTAATTTGCCCGAGCACTGAGAAATCCACAGCAAGCTATAAAAAGCTTATCAATCACGTGCTTTCACAAATATAAAAAAAACGTTTCATGGTTTTTCTATTAATTTCTGTCAGGGATCAACTCAATCGCCTAGAATAAATGTCGGCATTGTATGTTTCTACAAACCACAGTACATTTGTATGTTTAATAAACCACGGATATGTTACATTTGTACATTTTATATTTATCGGACATCAACGTGAGCTCATGGTAAAGTGTATATAAATAGCACTTGTTTTTCCCCAAATCGTAACTTTTCCGTGCCAAACTATGACGCTTTATTACGGTCGCAGTTTTGGGCACGTTTAGGAAAAACATTGTGGTTTGGGTTAAAATACGGATGTTTGTTACATCAAATTACATCAACATAAATAATGAAAATCAACGGTTATTGTCCTGAAATCTCCTTAAAAGTCACCTGGTTTTGTTGGTCTCTCGAACAGCGGTCTGCTGCTGTCTGTTGCTTGGCAGCCGTCTCACTCAGGTTACACGCCATCCACCGTCACGTCCACATCTTAATGAGAATCTCAGCTCATGTGATCCAAACTACCTCACTTTAAAAATGTTGATAGATATGAAACGTACAAATGTAACACATCCGTTGTTTGCAGGAATGTACACTGCCATCATTGTATTCTGGAGAATGGGCAAAATTCAGGGATACCTATGTCAAGGAATTGACTATTTTGCAAAAGGCACTATCGTTCAACTACCCGTATTTCTTCAAATAGTGACCGGGGCCTTTATTTACCTCAAATGCAGAGACTACCAGGCCTTTATTTGAAGCTGGCTTATATTAGAAGGCAGGCCTTTATTTATAATTCCCTCCATTTGTTTGTACAATAACACTTCAGGCAGGTAATCCAGAGCAACAAGGTGATGAAAACAGCATGATTATTGTTGAATTTATTAAATTAAAAGCGATGGAAATGTGAATTATGCTTAGTTGGCATGCAAATATGACAGCCACTGGGAGTTTATCCACCCTTGTTTTTTTCCCGGCCATTATTTGAGGTAGACCTTTATTTGTTTGTGTTGTTTGTTCACACCTCTGGGCCATTATTCGAGACCCAGTTTCTATTTGACTCTGGGCCACGATTTGAGGAATTACAGTAAGCAGTAAATGCTCTCGTCTTTGAGAAAGTTCTTAAAGAATCCAAGCAGCAACAAGGACTCTGCTTGGAGAAAAAGTACATATTCAGATTGATGTAATCATCCGTGAACACTAGATTTGAGAAAAGTCAACATTACCAAAAGCTTAGCACATGAGGAGGAGGTGGAGGTGGTGGAGTTATGGCATCAAGCAGCGCTGGTATGAGGTTATCAACAGAGCAATTCTCTAGCTTATAAAGGTCTCCCCTATCCTTAAAAAAAAAGTGATTTGATGTTACAAGTCAGCTGATAGCCGACGAGATGATGCATCAATAAATCAATTATACTGAGCATGAATGAAACAGCTGATTTCACTTAATCTAAGTTGGGTTTCTAAGGGCAGTGCTCTTTTGTTTGTCAGTAATTTAGTTTAACAGATCTTAATGCTATCACAAAGGCAGAAATACATCAATACAAACCAGATACGATCAGGAAATTGATATTTTTGATTAAATAATTGTGTATTCTATCAATAGGTCATTTAGCGATGGCTATTTATTTAAACTGTGAATTATAGCTTTAAATAACAATGGTTTTGATAGCTTTTTATCTTAAGTTCACAAATTACCAATATCTTGTTCATTTGTCTCTAAAAGGGGCTTGTAATGTTGAGACCAGTGAATAGCTTTACTGAGATCACAAAATAAACAAAACCGAAAAGCCAGCCACACACATGTGCTCTGTGGTCTTTGGTACGAATATAAAATCCAGCAAAGCAAGACAGGATAAACACGGATGTTCTTTCTTTCCAAAAGGTGACATTTACTGGATTTCTGCATTATACTGGGCCACAGAAATGTTTTCTTTCACTTGCTATTATGACAATTAAAGAACCAAGAGGAAGATTCACATGGAACACTCATTGACTGGTAAAACAGAACTTGAGTATTTTTCTCAATAGGCGTGGGCAGTATCTATTTTTTCATACCTTCATACGTCTTGCTGTTTTACCGGGGTATATGATAATAATAACGTCATATACCGTGTATTGTCTGAAACAAATCTTTGTGTGGTGAAATATTGATGGAATCCGAACTCCATTCAGAAAACAAGCTTTTTAAAAGTTGTTTGCTTGTCGTCTTTTTTTTTTTTTAATACAAATCTACATCATGCTGTAGTCATTTCGGCTTACTTTTGTCGTTTATTGCAATTCAAAAATCATAATCTGTAGCGCTGGAACCGACATTCATCCCGACGTGACATTACTTCCTGAAGAAAGTAATGAAATTCACCGAGCTGTGTGGTCTAGAGGCTGTTTGGTTTTCAGATATATCTGAGACTTCCATAACAGGTACAAAGCAGCAGTAGTGCTTATTTCCACCAAGGCTGATGAAAGAAACGTTGTAGGTGCCTACAGCAATGCAAGTCTCGCGAGTAAACACAAATGATTGCATATCTGTATCTGTATACGTTTAATAGAAAGAGGAGCATCTGCATTTTTGACGGTATTAAAATTCATACCATCTGGATTTCTAAATAACCTGGTATACCTTAATACCGTGATACCGCCCAAGCCTGTTTCTCAACAGAGCAATGATCGGGATGCATCATACAGCAATTTAGCCTGAAATCTGCTCAGTTTCTATCTGTTGTCCCTCCTGACAGCATCCACACGCAGATGTCCCACTGAGGGTTTTTCGTGCAGATGGAAAAACTGTAACTGTTTATCATCATGGCTCTCTGCCTGTACTCAGCAACCACTGCAGCCAGGTGGGATGCAAGCCTCCATAGACTCTCCTGTGTAGACGCAGCGCTGCCTCGGCCTGCTGCGCAGCACCAGGCTGCTGCGGAATTTTCATTATTTTCAAAGAGGCTGCTCCTTCTTGGGTGGTCCTCGCCATGTGTCGGCCCGAGTATGTGTAAATATGTGTGTATCTGAGTGTGTATCTGTTAGGGAGTTTGTGTCTTGTTGCTTGCACGTTTTGGGAATACATTTTGTCCGTGTGGCTTTGCAAGCGTGCGTTATTTTGCCCAAAACTGAACAAGTCACAGATTCCCTTCCCGCATAATTAGCCATGGCTGCATTTTATGAGGGTGATAATTTAAACTGGGCAACAGCCAAGTGGTTAAGACATGGCTAAATACAGCTGTTGTCCACCGCTTTTTCTTTTTCTTAGTGAAATTAGACTAAAATCGGATTGAGATTGAATCCTTTTTCACAACTAAAAATAGTACAAACATATTATCTTCAACAAACTGAAAGTGGTGACCCTTGACTTTATGTCTATAAACAGTGCAGGGCCCTGTATTCTAGGCTCCAGAAAACAATTACTCCCTTCTAAAAGTGACATGTTGGGTAACATTTTCAGGGTGTTGGATAATTTCTAAAATGGGACTTGTACATGGAATACAGATTTGGGAGCAATATACATAAAAGAAGTGCCACTCAGGAAGTGCCATTTCCTTTGGTTTGGTTTACAGTGACGTTGAACCGATGATATCAGAACACTTTGTGATGCCTTGTTTCCTCTACTGTATGCACATTTCATCAGTTTGGGGGCAGATCAGAAGAAGAAAACGTTTTGCCATTGGCCCTTACCGACAGAAGTTCTTGAATCTCGTTGTCTCTCCAGTTAGACATTTTCATTGGAGTCTTTGCGTAAATGACTTTTTCTTCCAGTTTTGCGCCAGCCGCATGATAGCAACGCCATCGACATGCCCACTCGCTCGCTGTGAATTCTCACATATGGGCTCAATGGGACATTACACAGACTTTGGACTATATGGAGCTGGCAGGGTAAAGTCAATTTAATGTCCAGTTCAACTGATTTGGACATTTGCGTTCTCATGTAAGATAATAGTAATAGATAATAGATAATTTCAGGGTTGCAGTGGTTAGGTTGCTGCAGGGTCTGGTTAGTAGGCTAAATGAAATGTCAACCGCAAAAGTCCAGTTTGAAGTCTTATCAAACACAAAGTTGTTGAAGGGTTTTTACAACTCATGACACTCACAAATCTTTATTTTTCTCTCTCCCAACTATAGATGTACAATATTAAGAGAGCTGGATATGGTGTGACGAGTCATGCTTGCCAATGTGTCCCAGTAGCAACCACAATACTATCCAACAAAGTAAATTATTATTCTTTTTAAACCTTGAAGGTTTAGTATTAAGGACTTCTTATAGCCAGGAAAGGCTTTTTTTATGTGTGTGTGGCATCTCAATGTAAAGTGACAAGGGAAAGAGAAAATAATGTGCATGTGCTGTGGGACACAACATGGAAACCAGGAATTTAAAAAAAAAAACCTGGGTGAGCAATTTTCATTGGAATCTTGGAGTCCAGGCTCCAGTTCCTATAATATAGCCATCCTCTCAACACTTGTGTGGTAAATAGCAGAATTAGCACAATGGTACCAGCTGCAGGCTACAATGTAATCTACCCAGTATGTGCACTTGGACATATGTAATTTGTCTGTGTAGAGCATTTCCTGGCGATGTTGGACGGTGCAACAGCAAACATTGAGCCAGGGCAAATTGTTTGCTGCATGTCTCTCCATCTTTAATCTCTGCACCTCTCTAACTAAATTAAAGATTTTCAAATCAATCTAATTATCTCTATATTCCATTACTTCATCATTCGTTATCAATAATCCAATTTAAAATCGGGTATGTGCCATTACTTTTGGCCTACATACTTTACAAAAAGGAATTTACAGCTCCCTGATTTATTGTCCTGATTTTGCTGAATGCATGTCCAAGCATAGACCACCATCGAATACTTAAATATTTGAGGTTGTTTGAGTCAGAGACAGAAATTTGACTCTTCTCCTCCAAAATGATTTTTCATTGTTTTGGCCAATTCCACACAACAGAGAAACTGAGCCAAGACCCAGTCAGGCTGCAAATGTTTTTTAGAGTATACACCAGCTGCACGTACCATCATACCATTATCTAAATATCAATGTAGCACACTAATCACACAGGAACCGCAACCAATTTTCTTGTTGTGTCTCGTCGTGCTGCCAATTTACAAAAAAACTGCATATTCCATCTTGGGAATAATTCTGTACCATTCTTGTTGTGAAAATGAACTGCTAAATAGGCAATTAAATAGCTATTATGTGCTCACAAAGTCATCTGATGACATGTGCTTTAAATTTGTACTTTATCATGTGTCCTAGTATCATGACATCACGTTGATCAAAGGTAACTCTAGTCTTGGATTTGCCCAAAAACACATGTTTCTGACCCATATCTTCACAAATATTACTATTGAAGTCTTTGCCACCAGCAATCTAGGCCCATCCCAACATTTTCTTAATGCAAAAGACCTTGTAAAAGCTTTTGCTACTCTTGTATATCAACTGCCTGCAGCCAGAGGAATGTAATGCAATATGTCAAAAAAAGAGGTACACAGATGGTAAAAACATTGATGGACTATGGAGAGAATAAGAAGGAGTAGTAGAGGCAATAGTAAGAAAGAACAGACTACAAGACTGAAGCCTGCTGAAACAGATCAGTGGGCAAAGCCAGTGAAGGTGTTGATTTACTGAAACATGCTCTTTGCAGGCTGTTTGAATAAAACTGTGCGTGTGTGTCAGTCTGAGTGAGTTTGTCCTTGTTTGTGTGAACATGCCTCTTTCTCTTCCCCACTGGCAGGAACAATAGCCTACGGTGAAGTCCTGAGGAGCAGCCAAAGCCGGGAACAATGCGAGGGGCGTCGCGTGCCTCAGCAGGAGGTGGTTCATGCCCAGGCCCTCACTGGCGGGGGGGACGTCAAGAGTCCGGACTAGAACCAGGTGAAATACCTGGCATGCCACAGTCCCATCTGGCTTCCTGCAATGGAAAATCATCCCAAAGAAACCCAGAAAGGGAGAAAGTAAAGGATTATGTTCACAGTCCAGTGGGGTGGAATGTCGGGCTGGGAAGGATGGAGACGAGCCAGCGGTTTCTGATTGGACCCGAGCCACTGGCAGTCAGTGACCAAAGAATCTGGCTTAAACTTATCCATTGGGGCTGGAGAGTGGAGGTAAGAGGCCAAGGCCAAAATATATACTCCCTCAGAACACTGACGAACGATGCGTCCTCCACCACATTGACAAATAGGTTGTATATATCTGTCCTGTGAGGAGCTAACGATGGTACGGGCATGGTTTAGGGGTGTGAGCTGTTCATTCAAAATAATAATGGCGACTCCGCGTAGATCACCAGAGCAAAGAACAGCACTGAAGGCACGTGTCCAATCACCTGCCAGGTATTTTTTCAAACCGCCTGCTCTTTTCCAAACAGTTTCTAATGACGGCTTCTCAGATGGTTCTGTGAAAAAAACATCTGATGATGTCAGGTTACTTAGTGAAGTCTTTATGGCAAAACTGGGATTGAAAAATGTCTAAACTGTTCAAAGAGACCATGCAGGGCTGGGATTCATAGCCTATGTAATCAACGAGTCCTCCAAATTAAATGACATAACAGTTATCTGTCCATGCCCTGTAGAGCAAGACATGGAAGCGTTTTCTTATCTGATGCCTCACTGTTTTTGTTTACCCATCCATCCATCCATCCATCCCGACCTCCTCGTTTTTTTTGCTTTGTAATACCACCACTTCTTTCTTCTTCTACGGCCGCTAGAGGGCTTTTCAACTTGAACGTCACCATATGTCGCTTTGAAGCACTTCTTGGGAGAATAGTCTCCTTTTCTGACACCAAATTTTTTTTCTCAATTATCTGATTTTTCCTATAATTTACGAGCCTGACATCGCCACACTAGCGTATTAGTGTGGAACCTCTCAGTTCATTTTCTGGCTTTTATCAACGGCACAGACCAAAATGACTCTGGATGTGATTGGATAGACCTACAACCAATCAGAGCAACTAAACGACGTAGAGCCGAGTGACACATGCAGGTTGGGATGGTGCTTGGTCCGTTTTGAAGCAGGAAAACAACTGCAGCCTGGTCACAAACTTCTGACCAGAAAACATTTTAGGCAAGAAATAGGCAATGCAGTAACAGAATCTTGATTCATATTTGATCAGCGCTGCCTAGTTTGATAGTTTGGTCTGAGTTTTGTGAGCCTGGTGCCATGGTGCCTGGTGGTACTTTCTAGCATGACACTCCTCTGTCACTCATTGTCTTAAACTCGCCCCATATTAGATTTAAACAGTCATGACTGGCTCGCCTAGGTTCTAGTCGACTAGAAATCTATTTGAACGGGAGAGGGGCCAGACATATCTGCCAGAGCAAATGAAACATGAGCTCAGCAGATTTATTTGGTTGTCAGACTAATAATTTAACAAACCCAAGGTGACATTCAAGTTTTGTCTGACAAACAGTCCAAAACTGAAGCACATTCAGTTTACTTTTATATATGAGAAACAAAAGAATAAAATCCTCATATTTAGAAGTGGGAACCATTGAGCATTTTTGCTGAAAAAAAAGACATGTAATTTTCTGTCGATCAACTAATCGCTTTGGTATCGGTAATGTGGATCACACTTATTATATGTAACATCTGTTTATTTGATGCTCTCATTTGCTCTTGTGTATTACCCACCTCATTGCAGTCTCTCTAATGCTCTCTCTCTCTCTCTCTCTCTCATGATCTCTCTATGTTTCTCTGCCTCACTTTTCATTGAAATCGGGGACACTACTCTTTTATTGCTCACTTGTTTCCCTGTAAACCTTTACGTATATTGCCAAACAACCATGTGTTGTCAACACACACACACAAACTCAGAGCACACGCGCACACCCCCCCACCCCACACACACACACACACACACACACACACACACACACACACACTCCAAAAACAGGCCATTTCCCGTTAGCTTATTAGGGTCTTAATTGACAACGCCTGCCCTTCAAAGCAGCAAGTTACTGGTTGAATTGCTAATGAGCAACAAAATAAATACTTCCCCCCCCAAAAGAAAACCCCAGTAGGAGAAGGCATATGTTTTTGATAAGTTGGAACTTGTGAGTGACAACAGAAATGTGACAAGTAGGGCTGCACGATATGAGGAATATCTGCGATAATGTTGTTGAATATTGCGATAACGTGATAAATAAACAGTGCTTTCAGTGTACTGCTAAAATACAACATATTGCTTGTTGAATTTATTTCTGACATTATTTTATTGAACGGGTTGAACACTGAACTGAACACAAAAGGCACCATTTAAAAAAAGAATGATGACATTGGTTACATTGGTTACATTTTAAAGAGCAGTTTTCTACTGATACTCTCTTTCAACTGACTCCAAAAAAATCCCAGAGTTTCGCAGTCTTTCGCAATGTGTTTATTGCGAAAGTTGATATTGTGCAGCCCTAGTAACAAGGTAAATTGGGGTGTGCACTTTTCTCCCACATATTGTTGATTTAGATCTCCATTTGCTGGCAGCCATGTGACTGTTATTTTTCCCGGGTTACCAATGTGTTCTCATAGAAATCATACAAATAGCACACCATTTATTGCCGTGTTTTTTGTGGACATGTAACGCATTTCAATCTTTTTGCGTGTCATTTTACGCCGCCTTCTCATTCACAACTTGTAACGTATACGGGTGCTTTCAGGACTCCCTGACGTCCCTTTTACGTACCAAACTACGACGCTTCACTACAGGAAACAAACAACATCCTCCGAGTTATCAACCTACACACTGAAAATGACAGATTTGGAAGATTTGGTTGGTGTAATAAAGCAGACCTGCTCTGTTCTTTCAGTGAATGATTGTAAAGATCTACAAGAATAATGTTTACTACATTTTTATGGAGGTGTTCCATCAAAACAGGTTCCCTTCTGACACTATTTTTGCAGAGGCACCGTCGGGGCGTGGCGCCGCCCAGGACGACTGTGATTGGTTTAAGGAAATACAAACAAGCCAGGGAGTTTTTCTTCCACTGAAAGCACATTCAATCCAGACTTTCCTCCCAGCAGCGCTGTGGAAATACGTCTGGCTACGCGAGACTAGATTGAGAGTGGTGCAGAATAAAAATATGAATATTTCAAGTATAATTCAAGTTGCCTCAGATGTCTCTGCTCACAGGATCAATATCAGTTTGAACATGAGCATATGTTCTGCGAGGTGCGTTTTCAATAAAATCACGGTCTATTCTAACAAAATTACTCACTCAAAATTGCATTGATTCCCTTGAGGCAATAACTGGAGTAACTTCTAGACTAGAGTGCAAATCAATAAGCATGAGATGACACGCATCACTGATGCAGGAATTTACTGATTTCAACTTTTAATTCATACAAATTATTGATGAGAATCCAATGACACTCACTGCTTTCTTTCTTTCTTTCTTTCTTTCTTTCTGCATGTCTGAGCTGCATATCAAGTAAGGTTTTAAAGCTTAATGGGTCTTTGCTCCATAAAAAAGCAGGGAGTAGAATATGGTATAGGACCTAAATGTAGGATAGATTAGTATAGAATCTAAAATGGATAAGTGCGTGAATGGGAAACAAGATGTTAGTATTAAAGGACTTTGTAGACAATAGCAATGTATGCAGTCCATGTGTGTAGCATTCAGAAAGCATTAAGTTAAAGGGAGACGTCTAAAAGCCTGGGAAAGTGTCATTCTCTCTTTGCTCCCAAGCAGTACTTTCAATCTGTTGTTTTGTATATATGCCTGTGTGTGTGTGTGTGTGTGTGTGTGTGTGTGAGTGTGTGTTCTGGGAACAGTCAGGGCTGTTCACCCTCTGTCCAAACAGCAGCCCACTCATTATCAACCAGACCCTGCCATGTCTGACCCCTCAGTCCAGTGCTGGTGGGAGGAGGAAACCACTGCAAATATAAGGCTCCCTATTTTGACTGGCCTGTCAAAATAAATCAGACACTCTGCTCTGATGTCTCACTCAACATCCTGGGCTTTAGCATTTAACACCATCCTTCTCTGGACGGGGGACATGTGTGCTGTTTTTCAACTCCAAATCTCCCCAAACATTCTCAATAAAGCATGTCAAAGCAGAGCCCAGAATGAAGGAACAGTGCACCAGGACATGCTACTTTTAACATATGCACTTTGGCAGTTGCAGGTCAAGATCACAGAACTACACTCACACAAACTGCATTTCTGGTGACATTACTCATTTGTCTCTTAGGAGGTGAACACTCAGCCCAAACAACTCAAAGAGTTCTGGTGTAGCTACAAAAACACATCAATAGTGTGAAGGACGCATGAAGGCCACATTTTTTTAAAGGGATACAATGTCACTATCAGGGTTGGAAATTGACTTTTTTGTCCACCTGCCACTGTGGCTGGTGGATCCGAAAATCTTGCAGCCATTCAATAGATTACCATTGTTTTGTTTTTTGGCTGTTGAGTGAAGCAAATATAGCAGGCACTTGCATATTTGGCTGGTGCTAATTTCCAACCCTGGTCACTATAAATAGCATTGTGTGTGTGTAACAGCGTAACTTTTTTTTTTCCTCTGTTATGCTCCTGTGTCATATTTGCACAAATGGTCAGGTGTTGCACAATTCGTCTGTAAGCATTAATGTGGTACTTTTGCAAGCCAGTCTCATTGTTTGACAGACTACTCACCCAGCAGCAGCAGTTTCACTTCTCTCGCCGCCTTCTCTCCATCTTCTCTCAGGTTTTTATCAATCATTTTAGACCTCTCGGCCGCGGCTTTATCCTCCTGACTAACTGTACAACCCATGGTTCCTAGTGCGCGCTTCAGGACTGCTGCTTAGTGGGGAAAATATCACCTGGGGAAAAAAAATAATTAACGGCTGAGTCCGTGGACCCCTTATTTAAAAACAAGGGTTGAAGTTGAGTAAAAGGCGACTTCCCCTTTTTGACGAGTGGCGACAAACGTGACGAAGTCCGTTCATCCGCGAGAGGGACCGACAATCATAGATTTCCTCGTGCGACGTGAACTTGGATTGATTTGTGTCTTCTTATGAGAGTGGAGAAGTTGTCC
>JAOVVB010257234.1:0-19564 GCA_028570985.1 Heterobranchus longifilis
TTTGTGATATCAGCTAATATCGTATCGTTGTCCAAAGAATCGATATAATATTGTATCGTGATGAAACTTGTGATTTACACCCCTAGTTCAAATAACTTCTGGATAGTTAAGAGATATTTTGTTAATGTTTCTAAATTCAGAAATCTTTTGGATCAATGTTTTGTGTGTTTATTTTGTAAAAACTGATGAAAAAAACATATCGGATTTTTGTAATCCTTTTTTATTTATACACAATTTCAATACTTTAATCAATTATTACAGTTTATTGACTTACATAACCTGTTAGCTGAGGTTGTACAGATTTTAAGGGTATGAAGTATTAGAAGATACTCAAAGAAATTACATCACAATAAGCAAAAATACCGATGCAGGCAGTGTTGGACCGTCTGTACTGCAGAGGTGAATCAGGCAGCGATGATAAGAGAAATGCACGCTGACAGATCCTGGTGTTTTCCTGCTGCTGCTCCAGGTTCATCCACTACGTGTTCGATCTGGGGAACGGACCGAGTCTGCTGAAGGGGAACAGCGACAACCCGCTGAACGACAACCAGTGGCACAACGTGGTCATCACGAGAGACGCTTCCAACACGCACACGCTAAAGGTGGACTCGAAGTCCGTCACCCAGAACGTCAACGGAGCCAAGAACCTCGACCTCAAAGGTAGAAATTAAAATGATTATCTTCACGATGAAGGTCAAAGAATATCATAAAACCCCAACGAGCGTCTCCAGCAGAATCCCCACACACGACCCGACTCGGAGTCTCGCTGACATGACAGAATCCAAAACCAGCGGTCGACTGATATCGGTTTTTCAGTGGCCGATGCCGATATTTAGAGAGCAGGCCAATTTATAATGCAGATGTTGTTGTTTTTTTTCTTGCATGTGATAAAATACAACAATTTAAAAAATAATAACAACAAACAACTGTGACACAAAATTGCTTAAACTTAAATTAACATGTATTTAACAATTATTCAGCAGCATCTCTTTGTTTCTGAAATATATAAACTTACATGGATAAAAACAACGTTAATGCACAGGACCACCAAGCAGCATCTCTTTGTTTTTGCTCCTTTTGTAAAATCTGCACACTGCACTTTAATCGCCCTGTGATCTGAGATAATCAGCCGATGCCGATCAAAACCAGACGTGCAGCTCGATTTGAATTCAACACTAAAAGCTCACAAATCCTTGGACTGTAACTTTGTGACTTGGAATGACTCGACATCCTACGGAGCCCCTGAGGGGGAAAACAAAAATAGATGGGTGCGAAAAAAAAAGATACTTTTGCATTCTCCTGAGTAACTTTTGCATTCTCTCACAAAACTTTTTCAGGCTGGGAAAAAAAAAGTTTGTTTCTCAGGAGAATGCAAATGTTTTTTCACCCATCTATTTTTTTTCTCCCCTTGGTGGCTCTGTAATATCCTCCCCCGATCCCAAAGATTAAAAATGATGTTACAAAAAAATGTGTGCTAAGCTAACCGGCTGCTGGTGTTAGCTTCTATGAGAAAAAAGTCGTAATGTTTCGAGAGAAAAACTTACAATTTTATGAGAAAAAAAAGTCGGAATGTTTACAGAAAAAAACTCACAATTGTGGGAGAAAAAAGTTGTAATGTTTCAGCAAAACTTACAATTTTATGAGAAAAAAGTTGTAATGTTTCGAGTAAAAAGTCCCAACAAATCAAAATGTCAAGTAAAGTGATTCCAGTGTGTTTTAGTGTCGTTTTAAGAGTTTTAAACATATTTCATTGATTATCGGGATAATATCGTGAATTGTTTTGGCCGAGATTATCGTGACATGATAATATCATATCGTCCCGTGTTCAATCTCAATCAGTAAATGTTCGAGTTGGACTGAGGTTTACTTAAAAAAGCAGTAAAAAAGGTTTTATTTTGAAAGAAATTCAGATGTTTCATCATCTGCTTGTGCAGTCCTGTGTGTTATTTAGTGAGTCACTGACGCGCTCTCCCTCCAGGTGACCTGTTTGTCGGAGGTCTGGGACCCAACATGTACCAGAACCTCCCGAAGCTGGTGGTTTCTCGGGAGGGCTTCCAGGGCTGCCTGGCTTCTGTCGATCTCAACGGCCGCCTGCCAGATCTCATCAACGACGCCCTTTTCCGCAGCGGGCAGATTGAGCGCGGCTGCGAAGGTACAGATGGCCCGTAGCGTATCACAATCCTGACCTGTCGTCTGAGATTTATTAGTCTAATTAAAAGGCTCTTCAGTGGCCCTTAAAGCCACTCGCTGGCATTGTTAATCCTATTTTCTTTTCCTTTCACCCGGCATTTGTCACATCGTAGGACTCAATACTTCAGATGTGTCTTTCAGTTTCTTTAATAATGGCTTGTTAACTTCTTATGTTGCATCAATATATTTTAAGATAACTGGAAAACCTGAGTAACAGATTAAAATTCACATTAAGATGCACATAATCACCATTAACTAGTTGTTTATTAGCATGTGTTTTAGTAGCATATTGACTCTTTATTAGTCATTATGTAGCAATTATTAATACCTTATTCTGCATGATATTCTACAACTGCTAGGCCCCCAATAACCTGCTAATTACTGCTTATTGATCGGAAGTGAGGAAGCCTGAGTTACGATCTTAATATGCTTTGCTCATTATGGGTCTAATAAAATGGCAGGAATATTGATTCTCCCTTAATAACACTTAATAAATATGGCCTTTTCTTATGTAACAAAACACAAAACTACAAGTGTTAATAGTGTCAAAATAACTCTAAATGAAGTATTTCTAACTATATATGTTGCTCATAAATAAGACTTTTGAAAATGAGCGTAGTTCTCTTTTAATATAAA
Organism: Heterobranchus longifilis; assembly: GCA_028570985.1. Taxonomy (NCBI): domain Eukaryota; kingdom Metazoa; phylum Chordata; class Actinopteri; order Siluriformes; family Clariidae; genus Heterobranchus; species Heterobranchus longifilis. The sequence continues at coordinate 2,827 of JAOVVB010257234.1, forward strand.
GAAGTTAAGAAACATCCCAGATTATAAAGAACATTTTAAACTAAAACAACCAAAAAGTAGAGGTGTTTTTTTTTTAAATTGTTTATTTTAAATGTCTTACATGGTGAAATGATGCTACTTGCACTCAAACACTCACCAGTCCTCCTTTTCTCATTTTCCAACATCTAAAAACATCTTAAGGAAAATTAGCTTTTTATTATTACACAATACAAATAAGGTGCTGATGACGTGGTGTTTGTACAGCGACACAATCATTACTTTTATGTCTCTTTATTGTTATTTTAATGACAAGTCAATCAGCTTGAGGCTATATTTCCAGATATATTACATATTCTATATCATTTAAAATTGAGTTGTGTCTAAATACATGAAGTATGGTGCATGTGACCTGCAGAGGGCAGCAGAATATTAATCAAAGTGCTGCACACTGGCCTTTTATGAGACCAGGATTTTCAAAACCAAAAACATGCATAAAAATCCTGCTGCATAAAGACACATGTAGGCCTTTATTTAAGGTCTTTTTCAGGAGCTCAACTCTCGCTAACAAATCAACAACAACACTCTGCCAAAGTGACAAACTTTGTACAAGTTTTACGAACACTAACAATGCTGGTCCCTCACTAACCTTTACTCTTGTTTTCCGCTCTGCTCTGTTCTGTTTGTTATTTTCTTTCTGCGCTAACAAAGTTGGTTTCACCAAAGCCGACCTGCAAGGTAGAGGGTTAAACTCAGCCTCTCCGAGGCCTGCTCGCCTGAAAGCCTGCTGTGTGCAATGCATCGTGGGTGTGTCGCCGTGGCAGCCATGTTCCCGTGGTGCCGCAGAGGTGACTCGCTCTCTGACAAGAAAACTGAAGACGAGAGAGAAAGAGAGAGACGAATGGCAGACAAAACAACTGATTAATCAACCAGAAACAAATAAAAAATATTGATTATTGTGTGGTTACTGCATTTTCACCCTGCAGCACTGCTGCAGTGTGAATGAAGCCACACATACGTTACATTCTAGCACGTTTAACTGTGTATAACAGTTATATAAATTATTTTCGTGGTTGTAATTAGAACTTTTGAAGCTTCAAATATATTTTAATATTTCTCACAGAAGCTCTGAAGCCCCAGAAATGATATTCTGGTCGACCCCACTGCTAACCACCAGGCTGGGTGGATCCATATTTGAGAAAGTTGTAAATAATTAAACAATTAAAGGAATACTTCGCTCCCAAAAATGATCATTTGTACATCAATTACTCACCCTGCGTTACCTTGAATTCTTGAAAAAAAACTTTCTTGCATGCCTCCACAGAACGGGCTGCCAAACTACATCAAAACATCGGTTTCCAGACTCTCACTCATGCAGTGTAATCCAAGGCTTGTGTGACAGTTTGTAAACAGATGTTTTGATTTTGCTGTTGTTAAACGCGGCCCCCTATTACTTAAATTCATCAAGACTCTTCTGTGTTTTTGGATTCTTCGCTCACCGTGGAGACATGCGAGAAAAACAAGTTGTTTTTTTTCAAGAATTCAGGGAAACACGGGGGGGTGACTAATTAATGCACAAATGATCATTTTGGAGGTGAAATATCCCTTTAAGGAGAGTCAACACACCATGTTGTGTTCTTGCAGTATTTTGCAGTCAGATAGTCTAAAAGCAGCGTCTGAAAGCAGAGGCAGACAATTTGTGGGAGTAGTGTGTTTGACTATGAAAATGCCAGTTGTGACACATTACAGGCTGCAGACAGCAGGTAGAGGCTGTCACTGCACATCTAAACACCGCCAGTGTGCTGCTGATGTATCAGGCCCCTCTCTCCGTCTCTCTCATTTTTTTTTTTTTTTCCAAAAAACCTATCATGTTTGCTACTTTACCCAGCTGAGAGTGTTTTTCAGAGAGCGAGCGACCTCCTGCTGCAACACTCGAACGCAGCGAAACCCTCCACTGCTCACACTGACAAACGAGCGCCGCCGCGCGCACACAAACATGAGATTCACGCTGATACAAAACAGAAAGCCATGCCTGCGCCCGGTCGACTGCCATCACCGTGCATTACACAGTAAATGCACTTTCAGCTGGCAAACTTTGCTCTGTTCTCCACTTCAAATGTCTTTTTTTCTTCTCTTCACATTGTCTTTGCACAAGACAATTGACACCGTTTACTTGCATTCGTCTGCCATTTCTTTGGACTGTTTATTTAATTTTTACGTTATTTATTTTTCTTTGTTTCCAATGTGAGGGGTTTCTGTCAAGGTTTTCTCCCCCGTGTCTGTCTAGACTCCGACGGGGGAATTGTTTATCTCGTTATCTATGCTGTGCGCTTGTCCTTATCTGCATTCCCTCTCGGTATAAGTATTCAAAGGTAAGAGCTATGTGTGGTGTCGACGAATAGCAAACACACACATCCAGTTTGACTTTGAATACCCTCCTCTACTCCTGTCTGACTGACGTGCATACACCAGGATATGCATTCCGTGTTCTCAAGTGCTCTTTTTTTTTGTTGTTTTATTTTCTCCTCTGCTCTTCATGAATCCGTCTGTCTTAGTGTGTCTAGTGTTCGCCGTGTTTTCTCACAGTGAGAGAGATGTTTGGGAAGAAAATTGCCTCGGCCACTTGGGTATTATTTAATGGAGTTCTTATCCATGGGTCATTTGTTAAAAGGTTGTTTTTTTTTATGTCTTGTCTTGCTTGTTCACAGAGGGAATGCAGCGTTCTAAGTTTTACTCTGATAAAACTTTTTAAAAATGAACTGTTGGAATGATTTAAAAAAAAAAAAAAAAAAAAAAAAAGCATGCATGTCCACCTGCACACAGCTCTCAGAAAAGAAGGAAATGAAGGGACAGTGTCATCACATCCGCCCAGCTGTGGTACAATACGTCTGCTGTAGCATGTCCGAAACGCATGGGTGGATTACTGAGCGGGCCCAGCGGGGCACGGGCCCAGGGGCCCAGGGGCCCAGGGGCCCAAAGGGTCAGGGGGGCCCCTGACACAAAATAACTACAACTACAAAATCAACCACAAAGAGACACCAAATGAACACAAAGATGCACAAAATCAGAGAGATATGTAACAACTACAGAGACACAAAACCACAGAGAGATGTGTAACAACTAGAGAGACAAAAATGACTACAGAGACACAAAATCACAGATGTGTAACGACTACAGGAAATTACTACAAAGAGACAGAATCACAGAGATGTATAACGACTACAAAGAGACACAAAACAACAACAAAAAGAGACACAGAGTCTGTGTCTTGCTCCTACTGTATGTAGTACAATATGTAGTACTGTATGTAGTACAGTATGTAGGAGAGACGGAGGGGCCCTTAGCATGTCTGTGCCCAGGGGCCCATTGTCTCATAATCTGCCCATGCTTGAACGCAGATTAGAGCTAAACTAGCATAGCATCCTGTACAGCAGTTTTTACAGCAATTAACTGAGAAAATGCTGATGCTCCCGCTGCTTGAGAAGCGTGCGGTTGATCCTGTGAAAACTTGGCGCAGCTGCTTTTGCCGCTTTACCCAGCATGAAACAGGATCCCCCCCCGACCGTCTTTAAGTGTGTTGTACTCCAGGTCAGGCTTCCTGTGGTGGCACTGTTTGCTCCTTGTTCTTTCTTCTATAGGCCCACATGCTGTATATCTACCTCTCTAGAGTGCATTTCTTCTGCATGGGTCCTGCATTGTTTAAGGCTCCGCAGCAGCTCTGACTGGTGCTTGACTGTGCCCCTGTGCTGTCTCTGTCTTTTCTCCCTCCCGCCTTTCCTCTCAGGTCCGAGTACGACCTGCCAGGAGGACTCGTGCGCCAACATGGGCGTGTGTATCCAGCAGTGGGAGAACTTCACTTGTGACTGCTCTATGACGTCTTATTCTGGGACTCACTGCAACGACCGTGAGTACTGCTTAAGATTTACTATTCACTGTGTGTTAAAGAAGCACTCCACTGATTTTTACATGATGCATTCGTCACAGGGAGTACTAAATAGCATATGAAATACAAATGATATATTATATACTGTAGTCTGAGTAAATTACTAAAGTGACATCTATTGAGTGATATCAGCTTGTCTCAATTTGGATACTTCTGTTACATGTAGTACACGGTTTACACTGTACTTACTTACATACTGCGTACATTTTGACGGTGTAGCGTTGAAATTGTCCATGAAGACTGAAATCACACACAGCTGTTATGCACATTCTTCTTTTTAATGGTGGATTGCAGACGGGCAGAGCATTACTGCCCCCTGTTGTTGCACGCCGAAATATCTGCCGGCTTGTTTTTTCACTGTCTGACTACAGTATCGTGGTATTTAGTAGGGTTGAGATTAGTACTCAGATGAAACGAGTATCTGTATAAGTACAGATAATGTACTTTTTATGAGTGCGAGTATCAAAGTAACTTGTGATGAAGGGAAATCCTCATTGTGTAGCTGTGTTCTGTAAATAGTGTCCGGATAAACAATAAATATATCAGCTTCTGATCAACACATATCAATTTCAGGCTTAATATAACAACTTCTGGACTGGCCCCGCCCACTTCTGGGTTAAACCACACCCACTTCTGGGTGAAACGCCATTCCGAGTACAGATATAGATGCAGATAATTTGGTTGGTTGAATATATACAGATAAGTACTCATTTATCACGAGTATGTAGTGAAAATAAACGCATAACTTAGATTTGTAAGTTGCAGAGATCGCCTTTTCAATCGCTACCGCTGCAGTTTGATAAAACGTTGGTGGTCGTAGCTTCTGCTGTGTAGCAGAGATGGCGACCGCTGAGGGTGAGACGTGTCCAGCGTTTTATGATTGCACCATTCGGGTCCTCACAGCGCACTGCATTATGCCGTACTCTTCCGTGAGAAAGTACAGTGTAAAGCACAGAAGAACGCAAATTGAGACACGACATTGGAGACTCAAGTTTACGCAACTCCCCTGTAACTGTATGGAAGTGCAGTACTAAACTGCTGGAGTGCTCCTTTAAACACGTGTACATTAAGTGAACACACAAACTGTACACAACTGCCATATTTCACTTTTATTACACGGCCATATCCTGTGTATAGAAGTGCATAAAAACACACATTATTATGATAACGCGCAGTCATTCTACACTCATAAACACACTCACACACACACACACACACACGCTGGATGCACTGATGCAGCCGTGCCATCCTCTCTGCAGCAGAGGGTACCGTATCCTTGACTCAAGGACTCGACGGCTGTTTCACTCATGTGCTTATTAAGTCTTTGGCAGATTTGCTGCATGAAAGTGGAGCTGAAAGCTTCACGTGATCTTTAAATGAAGCAACTGAGAGATGGCGGCAATTGTTGAGGGTGTTTTGTTTTTGTTTTTTTTGCTGCAATGCAGGCAATTTGTCGTAACAAATGCTTGATGTCCCGAGCTTTCACGTTTTGGGCTTTCTGAGTGAACGGCTGTGACTGATGATGTGTAAAATATCCACTTCTGCCTCAATCGCCTTTTCATAAACGCCCTTCAAATAGCTATCATAGAAGTCGAAGTGTGTGTGTGTGTGTGTGTGTGTGTGTGCAGGGATCTCTTATCCCCATGACGACAGGGGACTTCCCCTCAGTAATCACGGCTGGCGGTCTTTCATTTAGCGGTTAATAGTCGGGGCATACTGCTGCTGGGCCAGACTAATGAGGTGGCGGAGGCTGTTAGTAGAGCTGCTCTCTGCGAGCGCTGGCGTCCCCTAATCATCCAGACCTTTCTGATGTTAGACCCGGCCGCTGCGTATGACTTCATAGCTCTCAAATTTATTTATTTTTGGCTTTCTTTTTTTTAATCTTCTTATCACTCTTTCACTACTTTTTCTCCCCTCTGCGAAAGATCATCTGACGCAACGGCGTTGACGCAGGGCGAGTAATGGACTGCAGTTCTGGCCGGGTGTCGGGAGCTGCGTGTGTTTATGTGTTAATTAGTGATGAGACGCCCTCATTAATTCACCTCCCGCTGTTGCCGGGGATGACACAGAGGGAGGTTTCATTGATTTCCGATGGGCGCAGACATATTTCTTCTTGAGACACAAGAGCTGGGATAGTAACTTATTTTACATCTCATGACGGTGCAGGTTTCAGTCGTAGTTCTTCTGTTGCTGCTTTCGGAGATAGATGTTCACTAATATTGACTGGACTGTCCGAGCGTATAATAGCATCCTTAACAGAGCAGTATTGTCCTTAATGGGGATTTTGTAGTATTTTTCTTTCTCTGTTGGTACTCTTTCAAGCACATTCTTTTAATTTCCATTACAGAGGAGTGGAAAGGATCATTTATCTTTTCCCGCAGGTCCTTGAAATTAGGGCTGGGCGATATATAACAATGTATATGTTCTGATAATTCAATAAATAAATAGTCTGTGAAATTACCACATGGTAATGCCTATTTTTGTAGACTCAATTGTACACTAATTAAATACTTCACAAATAAGAAGTACTGAGGATTTTCTCGTTTTATTAAGACCTTTAGTGCAAAATGTACATAATGTGCAAGGATCAGAATGTAAAACCTCGTATAAATGATAATTACTGCTGTGATGCAGTTTGGCTGCAACAGAGAAAAATATTAAACGATTTTAAAATCGTTTTGATGATATATATATCGTCAGTTTGCCCAACCCGACTTGAAATCCTTGGAAGTTTGTGAATTTGACGGGAAAGAATTCAAAGCTTTGAAAGTTTTTGAAAATAGACATGCTGGAATTAATATATTTGTGCAATAATAGAAAGTTTTGATATATTTTTTTAACTTGTAACACTAATGATCCGTGTCTACAACAATGCCGTTTTGGGTCCTTGAATTTGAGGGAATTTGGCCTGGAAAGTCCTTGGAAAAAGTCGTTGAATTTGATGTTTAAGAAGGTGTGGGAATCCTGGACGTGGTTCCCACGGGTCCTTGAAATCCTTGGAAGTTTGTGAATTTCAGGGGGGTAAAAAAATTAAGGTCTTGAAAGTTTTTGAAAATAGACATAATTTTCTGCAAGAATAGAAATTGAAATTTTTTAAAAACTTGATCCGTGTTTAAAACAATGCTGTGTTGGGTCCTTCGCATTTGATGGAATTGGGCCTGGAAAGTCCTTGAAAAGTCCTTGAATTTGATATTTAAGAAGGTGTGGGAACCCTGGTTAAAGAGGCGAGAGTTTTAAGATTTCAGAAAGTCCCCACACAAGTCTACATGACACCGTCTGCCCCAGATCAGGACTGTAGTTTACGTCTCTTGGACTGAGCCGGTCTTCTGATGTGGACTCGGATGACGGCCTGTGTGTGTGTCCCTGTGTGGCTCCCTGAGCCCCGCAGTGCCGTCACACACCACCAGGTGGCAGTAAATCCACGAGCAGGGCCGCACACTGTCCCTCTGCGCTGGGGAGAAAATGAGATGCAATCCCCCGAGCATGAAATCAGCTTTCCTGTTATTTTCCTCTACTGCTTTGCCTCTTGTACTTCTCCCTCTCTTTATCTCTCCTCCACTACAAACACACGGCCCATCCAATTTCTATAGTTATGGATCATAGAGAGAATATTGTGCGATCTTCTAAACAATGCAGAATCTAATGTCGTACAATACAATCATATTGCCGACAGTTTTATTGTTCGATTGAAGTAGCTTGATAAAAATGAAAACGGTGAACACCGTCTGTGCCTCGTGTTGGTGTGTGTGTGTGTTTTGTACGACTGTGTGACTGCGCCTTTTATTCAGCGAGCACAGCGCTGAGAGAGAGTTTTTAATTAACAATGTGGGAGTGGAGCTTCTCCCTCTGTTTCTCTCGGTCTCTCCCTCTCTGATAGCTGGCAGCAAATATCAGTAATTGTCTGCTTCTCTGACTCCGTCTCTGCCCCATTGTCCAAATGAAGAAACTTGAGCAAAGTAAAGTGAACATTTCTGCCAGTGAAGCCTCTCCGCAGTTTCGCCTGTGCCGATTGTTAGCGTCGAGCCCCTGCGTGCCCTCTCTGCGCTCCTCCGTTGTAGCCGACAGGGCTCTAGGTGGCGGAGGAGAAGAAGAAGAAGAAAACCTCAGCAGGCGAAAACTATCTACCCTCCTTCCATTTATTCTTGTGTACCCCTGCAGCCCGCACTTTGTCACTGCACACCTTTACTTATGGGAACAAGACACAAAGGAAATTTGCACCTTACAGGCCATTTTCAGAGCAATCTGGAGGTACATATCGTGCTCCAGCACTGCTTTTAAAAAAAAAAAAGGGGTGTGTGGAGGGATGAACTCTTTTTATAGCATTTTCATCCTGCTTGGTTCTGGCTCACTGCTTTTGTCATGCTCATCTCCATCTCCCTGTCGTCTCCTATCCATCCCCCTCTTTTTCTCTTTCGTCTTTTTCCCCTCCTCTCTCCGTTTTTTTCTGAGCGGACCTCTCCCTGTCAGGTTCTATGAATACCGCATATTTTCATTTAAATCCAAGGACACTGGAGCTGTGGGCCAAAGCAAGAAGAGCAGCGGACACTCCTCTTCCACATCCAGAGCAATTACTCAACTTACGTAATAGAATTATCTCTGCAAAGGTCGCTGCATTGTTCCACAGTCAGGAACACGGTAAACAAACGGCGAGAAAGAGAGACGGGAAGCTGAAGACGGGCAGCAGAACGCTGTTCGTCAGTTTGATGCTGACGTCGGTAATTGCTTAGATAGATTTAGTGATGAATTTCTCTGCCAGTGTATTGATCCCAGCCAGCCCCTCTGCTCCCGCTCAGCACCACTGTCCTGAGTTCACTTTTTTCCGAGGCATGCTCAGAGGGCTGTAACCGTATCTGGCTAACTGCTTACATAAATGACACAGCGGCGGCATTGCTGCTTTCACTGTTTAAAAGAAAATAATCGTGGCATTCGCCTCGTAGTCATTTCTTCCTCCGCTCGTCGGGGAGAGGGAGAGAAAAAAAAAGAAAAGGACAAAAGAGGACCAGAGTTGAGGAACAAGCTGTTTTTCCTCTGTCCACAATGTTCTACTCAGTAGAAAATCAACAATAATAGCAGCGTTTTTCCCCCCCCCCCACTCTATTGACTGATGTGTCTGCTCGGCAGTATTAAACCCAGAGGAGGAGGACAAAAAAAAAAAGGTATAGCCGCACAATGGCGCTATTCACTTTGACGTGACGTCAGCGCCGAGTGAAGGTTTTATAATAAACAAGCAAATGAGACCCGGACACGCCGCTGGTATCTGCAGACCTCCTCATGAATACTGAAGGAGTTTTCATTGGAGCGTTGAATAATTTAACCTGCTGTCTGTGTAAATGGGATTAAGTATCTGGAGCTGGCTGCGACTGGCCGACAGGTGTTGAGCAGGAGGTTAGCTGGCCGCGGAGCGCTCTCCGGGAAGCGACCGCGGCGCCTGGCGTGGTTTCAGCTGGGCACAGATGCAGCGGTGGCAACTTACAGTCATAATACATCGACAACTTTTTCAGCCAGTGAAAGGAAGCAATATTAAGATTAATCAGGGAGGAGAGCAGTACACAGGGACACATGGACGTGAAACGTTTTCCTTCTTTTAAAGGTTGCGTGTAACTTTTTACAGGTATTCATCATGTGTATCAATTTTCGCAAAACACGAAAGTTGATATTGAGATGACGATATATCGCGAAAGACAATCAGGGATTTTTTTAGTTAGTTGAAAGTCAGTTCAATGTTCAATTTGTTCAATAAAATGTCAGAAATAACTTCCTTTCAGTTATTTTTTAATTCAACATTTATTGTATTTTAGCAGAGTACTGAAAGCAGCAGAAATGCAGAACTGATATACTGATAAACTTTATTTATCACAAGTAATATCGTTATCGCAACAACAACGTTATCGCATATTTTCCTCCTCGTGCAGCCCTGGGCCGCAGGTTAGACAAAATATAAATAATAAATAATATTAATTATTCCACACACAGCTCAGTGAATTTCACTACTTTCTTCAGGAATGTTACGTCAGGAATGACTGCCACTTCCAGCGCTACTTGATGTACAGATTAGGATTTTTAATCACAATAAACAGATTAAAAGTACGGCAAAATGATCAGCATGATGCTGATTTATAAAAAAGGTCTGTCCACAAGACGACAAGCAAACAACTTTTTAAAATGCTTGTTTTCTGAGTTTGGATCCATCAGTATTTAGTAGGCCTGTTTAAACCCAGCAGGACTTGTCTAAGTAGGCTAATTACATATGAGGCACTCAGTGCATTGTAGACTAGACAATGTCATACATGCTGCAATGATTTTTAACTCCAGCAGCTCAGCTTTTACACTTTTTTTTCCACACAAATACCATCATATATTGTATACTGCAGGAAAATGGCTAGACGGTATGAAAAAGTAGATACCGCCCAAGCCTAATTGTAGTTTATTTTCCAGCATTCTCTCAACATGATACCTGGTAATCACTTTCAGTGCTGTGCGTGTCACGTCGCTGTTTTGGCCGATAACTCTCTTGTGCCTGCGGAGTGCGAGCGAGCAACAGGATACTGCCGGCAGTGCACTTAACAGCCACAGGTGTCGTTAGTAACGAGGGTTTTCTGAATGTTCCACTTAGAGCCTTTCAACGCATATAGAAAGTTTTCATACAGTAAGTGTAAGTACCTTTTGGCTAAAGAGGGCTTATAAGTGGAGCATAGAAATATGAGAACATTTGCCTATAAATACCACAGGTAGATCAGAAATGGGACAAAAAGTTCCATAGAGAATGATTTGTCCTCAGGGCGCAACCTATCCCAAAAGCACAGTTTGGAATGATCTCATTCTCTTTGTTGTATGTTGGCTAGAAATGATTGAGGCGTCACATGACCAGGTGGCTTAAACAGCCACTTAACAGACGCCTGCAGTGTCATCACAAAGGAACATGTTGTGGATGATGGAGGTTTTGTGCTTTGAGGAAACTGCTCCTGTTGTTGTGTCGCCGTCGCTGGAAGAAAAGTGTAATTGCCCAACATCAACCCAGTGGAATTGCCCGAAACACATACATACACAAGAGTGCACAGCCATAAAGTTGTCCCTCCAAGGTTTATAATCTCTCTTCCCCTCTCCGTCACTTTATCACTCCTCTTCCTTGTCTTATGATATCTGTATTAGAAGCGGAGCTGCATGTCCAGCCCTTGGGGGCTCCGGCGAGCTGCCCTGCTATTGGCTGATCAGGCTAATGATCCTTGCCCAGCACTGCATCATGTCACTGTGATAAGAGTGGATGTCGCTTGTGTCAATCGATGTGTCACCGCCATGCTCAGAGCCGTGGTATAATTGGATATATGCAGTGCTGTGGAGCCTAAATGCCCCCAGGGCCAAAAGAAAAGAGAATGTAAAACGGGTAAAAAAAAAAAAAAAAAAATGGAGGCGAAGAGTTGGGGATGTTAGTCCTTATAAGTGTCAATAAATGGGTGTGTTGAAGAAATGTGCAGTTTTCAATATTTTAGGATCATTAATTTTCATTTTCATATGTGGCTATACTGCTGCATTTCTGAGCCATTAGTCTTATTACAGGATTATTTCTTGGTAGATGACTTAAAGCTGCACTATTCTATATCTAACTATAAAGCAAGGAATCTGTGTGTGCATATCTCGAGAACCATTAATCTGATCGGTTGTATTGCTGGGTACCCAAGGACGCGCTGTATCAAATTTGATGCAATTTGGCCAGATGGTGGTGCTATAATAACTTTTGAACCTCAGAAACACAATTTTGTCCTGGATTCTGTCGGTCCAGACAAATCTGTCCGTAAGCCACGCTTATTTGCATCTAGATTAATTTTCTGCCTACTAATTTTGAGCAATAATCACCACATTTGGTACAGAACATCTCTGGATCAAGCCAGAAAAAGTTATGTAATCAGATTTTTGATATTTCATACAGTTTTGCTGTAGCTGGCCCCTTAATGTTTTCTCAAATGCTGTGGGCAGGGCTTATATTACAAATTACAAATATCTCCTGAATGCTTTGTGCTGTTGCAGCCACATTTGATGGACGTGTGCAGATGTGATGTCTGAGTGGCCGTGACAAATTGTTGGCGCTGCAGCAGCAGCATCTAACTATAAAGGAAGGAATCTCTGTCTGTGTATATGTGCATGTATGACTGTCCTTTGCATATCTCAAGGACCGCTCATCCGATGGACTTCACCTTTGGCAGGTGTATTGCTGAGGCCCCAAGAGAGTGCAGTGTCCACTGAGAAGTCCATCGCATGAGCGGTTCTCGAGAAACACTAGCAGCCATTCAGGGGGCACTGCACGAGTCTCTATATGAACAATGGATCGGTGAAAGGTGCCGCTTGTAATGAAAGCCCCCATTGTTTTGGTTTTCAGGCCCACAACTCTGTTCTCGTTTAAGATGAACAAACTCAGCAGAATAACATGAAACCAAAGGCAGCGTGAATTAAGCAGCATGCATTGCTCCATAGTTACCTTTTAACTATATTTCCAGCTGCACCAGGCAGCTATTTTCAGTGAAAAAGCTCTGATAACCCCACTGTACGCTACCTACCCAGCATCAAATGGTAGACGGACAAAGTTAGCGACTTGCTAGTTAATATAGTGGTGCATTGAGCAGCTGAAAAGCCAGGTATTTTTCTCAGAAGATGGTGGAGAACAAAACATTGACGGTGAATATCGGTCCTCGTCACGTGGACAGAAGTAGGCAATGGTTTGCTGACATGCTAGCAACAGCAACTTTACAATCTGAAAAGTTAAATCATTCCTTCAACACAGACCAAGAACATACTGTTGATATTAAACAACCTTGTATCGTAGTCGTTGCACCGAGGAGAACATGTGGAAGTTCTGCTGTGATAAACAAAATCATCACTGCCGTCTCTGGAACTCCTCTCAGACTTTCTGCAAACTGCCGCTGTGAGCGAATAAGAGAGATGTTGCATGGAGAGGGAGGGAATGATTGAGTTGAACACATTACAGACAGTTACGATGAGGGGCCTCCATCTGTTTTGGTGCCAGGCGGGTAACCTTGAGGCTGTCAGAGCGTTCCCAGCACCTACCCTGGCCCTCACAGGCTGAGAGCCCAGCCACAGACACATCCATCAACACATGTTCCCAGACACATTTCAGGAGCAGCGGCAACACATACAAATCACCCAATCAATACCTCGAACGCCTCGCCACAACTGCAGGGTTTTGGGCAGGAACATGTCTTGAGTCATGTTTTCTTTTGCAGCTGCGATGTTTTTTTTTGCTCTGCTCTTTCATTCGTCGCTTTCATCATCTTTCTCACCCGTCACCGTGTTTTTGATCTGATATTCTAGTAAAGAAGATGAAATGATCTTTTCATTTAACCGTTTGTTATCACAGTGTGAAAACAACTACACATTGTCAGTGTTTAAATCTATGCTTTGGTTTTGAAAGGCCACACAAATGCAAGTAATTTGTCATTGGCAGACAACATCCTCTGCACTCAATTGCACCAGCGACAATACAATAACCCACCTCCTCCAATCAACACCGATTTAGATGTGCATGGATCAAAAAGAAAGGTGAGTTGTTCATTCTATCGGGTCTATTGTTCTTGTTGCGCTCCCCCTCTCCCGTCTTTTCTGTCTTTTGTCTCGCAGCAGTGAGGCTGATGGGTAGTCACCGGTAGGAAGCTAAACCACTCAAAGCAGACTACAAAGAATAAAGCTGTCCTCTGTACAGCACTTACAGGAGGGTACTTCATCAGAAACAAGGGGCTCTGGATCTACCAGCCCGTTTGTATTCATCTCAAGTAGAGGTCGACCGATATGTTTTTCAACCACCGATACCGATATTTAGAGAGCGGGGCGGCACTTATTCTGCAGATATTCAGCAGATAGCAGCATCTCTTTGTTTCTGAAATATATAAACATACATAAATAAAAACAATGTTAGTGCACAGGACCACCAAGCAGCATCTCTCTGTTTTTGTTCCTTTTGTAGATCGTAATGTTTCGAGAAAAGTGAAAAATGAGAGAAAATGTTTACAGAAAATGTAGGAGAATGTAACAGAGAATGTTTCAAGAAAAGTCATAATGTTTCAAGAAAAGTAGTTGTAATATTTCCCGAAAAAATGTTGTAATGTTTCAAGGAAAAAAGACAGAATGTTTCGAGAAAAAATACTTAGCACTTTAATCGTTCTTGTGATCTAAGATTATCACAAAATGTCATTAATCGGCCCGATTAATCGGCCGACCGATTATTCGGTCTATCCTTATTATAAACTGCATATGTGATGTGCGAGAATGGAAAGCTCGATGTGTAGTAGTTAAGAGGATGGAGCTTATTGAACGATCAGTTTACAGAGACCGTATCATCATTCTGTGCAGATGTGCTGCCCACCTGTTTGAGCACGTCCATGATGAGCTCCTGGTAGACCTCGTTGATGCCCATGGAGAGCGTCTGGCGGTCCATGCCCTTGCTGAAGTGACCCGACCCCACCAGGATGATGAGCTCCCAGACCTTCAGACTCTGCTGCTTCGTGTTCAGCTGCAGCTTGTAGTCCTCGAAACGCTCCTCCACCCAGCTGCCCCCCATCGCCTCCGTCAGCTTACGCAGGAAGTACTCGATCTGTGCGTGGAGACACATGCAAGGTATATATGCAGGGTTCCTACGCAGTATGGAAAAATATGAAATTTGAGCAATTTCCAGGTCTGGATAAGTATGGAAAAATATTTGTTTCCTAAAATATAAAATTCAGAATTTCTAAAAGAAATAAATGAAATACAAGCAGTGTTTTTCATGGTGTTTGGAGCCAAAATGTTTACCGCTGTGTGACGGTACGTCTCCCATTCATTGTCTATGTAAGCAGCCGTGCAATGCATTCTGGTAGCGCTGCGGTGAGTTTCGAGAGACGGGGGCGTCCACTTGTCGTCTCTCGAAACTCCCAAAAATCTTTTACACTAACCGATTCAGTGACTGCATGGCTTATTTGTCGCCTTAAATGTTTACAGAAACACATTTTTCGGTGAATTCTTTTCGTAATATAAGGGAAAGTTGCCAAATGAGCCACCATGTTGGTCCAGTTTGAGGGAAAGCATTCATCCAATCAGCAAAGTGTTTGTGCGGTTGTGAGAGGTGCAGCCTGGATGTCTTCTTTGTTGGAAGATAAATTGACAACTGGTGTGTCAAGATACAGACACGCCCCTTCTGACACGCACCATGAGAGAGCAGGGCCAGGTAATAAACATAGCTATTTGTACTCCTATGTCAAATATGGTCTGAAAAATCTATTGAGAAGTCTGGAAATTTGAGTCTAGAAAAGTAAGGAACATGTAGGAACCCTGTGCACAGGCAAACACATCAAACATACAAACACAAGCAAAACAATGACTTTTTGTTTTTTGTTAAAATGGTTCATTTATATTGAAGATAACTGTCCTGTATTTTTTGTACAAGTCACCTCGGGCTGATTGGAGCATATAAATCTACTTTTCTTCCTGTGGATCAGCTCCAGTGTTTGTTTTACCAAACAATAAATCCTCCAGCGTTTGTAAAAGAACAGGAAGCTGGAAACTTCCTTTTCTGCTCTTGAGCAACAGCCGTTTATCAACTGGCCAGTCAATGTAACAGTGAAGCACCTCATGTACAACAGTACAACGAAATCCAGTTCTGAGTTTGTGTCTGTATGATCTGTATGATAGGAAAAAAAGCCCATTTAAATAAGTGAGAAGTAATTTAGATTCTATGTACGACATTTACATTAATAACTTCCTCCATTTTGACAAGTAACCAAATGAGGAAATGCTTTTCCAATATAAAGCAGACTGTTACTGGTGGAAATTGATGGTATATTAAATTAGGAGATTCATCAGCCAGTACGCTGCAAGTTTACAAGTTAGTACCCACTTGATAGTGGATCAGTTAGGACCCTTAAATATATGGACCATCAGCTTTCCTGCTCAAAAACACTTTTAAGATCAGAATTTTTGAATATACAATTCTGGTGTTTAGAGCAGTGAACAAACTACAGCCTTCATTAATATGTAGCATTAAATACATAGACTGTATTTAAAAAAAATGAGCCATCAGGGGGTGACTCCACTGGTTGGGTGTACTCTCACTGTACATCTGCACTTCGATTGCACTGAAATCTGACTGCAGCTACAGTCTCAGTGTTGCTGTCTGTTCTGAGTGCACAGACTGAACTGGGAAAGAAAGTGTTTATGTGCTCTGCTCCCTTGACTTGGAATAACCTTCAAAAATATTTGAAACTAAGTGAATTGGGCTCACTACCTGATTTTAAAGCTCTTATATGTACAATGGTGAATGAATCAGTTGATACTTGTTACTGTGCGTAGGGATCTTAACACTGTAATGTGTCTCTTCTATGTTTCTTGTGATTATTGTTGTCAGTAATTTTTGGCCAGGTCGCCCTTGTAAAAGAGATCTTTGATCTCAGTGGGTCTCACCTGGTTATATATGGGTTAAATAAAAATTTAAAAAACAAGTCCAGTTGTATAGAAGTCTATGACAAAATGAGCCTACTACTTCTCACTTGATTTATTAGGGGATGCTTTAGGGTATGGCTAACGTGATTGAAAAGTTGTTTTTGTCTCAGAACTTTGACCCTTCCACAGTGTGTTTTTAGTTCATGAAAGTTAATTGTAACATTTTGGTCATCTGAAAGTGTCTTGTTCAGTGTTGGATTGTGATTTAAAAAAAACACTCTAAGCAGAGCTTTCCATAAGCGCCAGCTGCCAGCCAAACAGCTGACTACTCATTTAAATCTACTTTATTATATATATTTTAATTTAATGAATGATCTTTACTTACATTGCACTTTTTACAGC
>JAOVVB010257255.1:0-19562 GCA_028570985.1 Heterobranchus longifilis
AACCGCCCAGCAAAAAAAAAAAAACCAGGGGGGAAAAATGTGCCTGAGGATGTTGAGGGCGATGGAGGGGGGTGAGGAGGAGCAGTGGTGGAAAGTAACTTAGTACATTTATTCAGTACAGTTTTGAGCTACTTGAGTCTTTCCATTTTATGCTACTTTATACATCTACTCCACTACAATTCAGAGGCTAATATTGTACTTTTTACTCCACTACAATTACCAGCTATAGTTACTTTTCAAATTAAGATTTTGCATAAAACAACATAAGTTTATGAAATACAGTGTTCAGGATGAAGCCAGTGATTCCCAACCTCTTTGGACCTCAAATGGTTTCATTTAAATTACTGTTAAAATTATCCAGTATTTTCAACAAAAAAGAGAGAAAAAGTATTTTCTCTCCTGTGTATTATCTCACGACCCCTCAGATTTATCTAATGACATGTATGTTGGCAACCACTGGAATAAAAATGTATGCGGTAAAACCACTGAAAAACAATCGATTGTACAAGCGGCAATTACGACCCATATTTACGTTTCTTCTTAGGCGGCACTTTCCAGTGGCTGTAGTAATAATGACCGGAGCAAAGCAGGAAGTCATGTAGCGCAGTATTAAGACCGAGAAAAAAACGACCGGCGGGAGGGGTGGTGGATGGGTCAAACAAAGACAAAACTTTGACCCAGGAAATCGGCGTTCATGCCGTTTTGAAAAAAAAGTAAATGGCGAGTTATTTTAAGTTAACGTAACAAACTGAACTACGTCACATGTGTAATCACGTCACGTGAAGTAATGTAACAAATGTTTCTAACCCAAGCCATGATCTTTTTCTAAACATAACCGTCTCACATCGTTAACGGCGTGTTTAAATCCGCGACTGTTACGTGTAATTCTGAGGATGGAAATTGAAAATGGTATTTCCTGCCGCCACTAGGGGCGCTAATTTAGTAAGTCGTATGGTTTGGAGGACTTGTTGGGAAAATATAGCCTAATAACATATCTGTCACAGTGGACATTTTACTGCAGAACAAGTACTTTTACTTTGATACTTTAACTACATTTTACTGATAATACTTAGTAGTAGGATTTTGAATGCAGGACTTTTACTTGTAGTACGTTTACATTAATGTATTGGTACTGAATACTTCTTCCACCACTGAGGAGGAGGAGGAGGAAGAGGAGGAGGAGGGATAGTGGTGAAGGAGGGTCTGAGAAAACAGCTTTACCACAGAGTACAGCTGTGCGTCACATAGCAACCCTTCTGGACGCCTTCTTGCCTCCCCATCCGACGTCTCCAGCGTTCAACAGAGAGCGTTCAGTTTCCAGTGGCAGCCCGTGCTGGCATGGTGCGATGTGCCATAATCATTAAGCACTCATAATGAGTGTCTGTTTAACTCTCGGGACGAGCTGGGAAGGAAAGTCACTGAAATATACTCACACGGCTTGGCAAGGATTATTAATCCAGTCAAGATACAGTACACCGTCTCCACTTCTCCACCTCTTATTGATTAGTCATTTGACTGTGTGCAATTCTAAGGTAGGATTTAGTTATCTCAGTATTGATTCCTGTTGTCGCTCAAGAGCTCATTTCCAACGATTCCAACGCTTCTTCGTCTTAACTTTTTCACCTCTGTGATTAGGTCTGTCGCTGTCACTCATGATTCAAATATGAGATTCATATGTAGCATCTCTGGATCAACAATGTCTCATTCAAAATGAAAAGCATCTCCTTGAGGTTTTTTTTTTTCCTTCACAACATAACCTCACACCTGGTTCTTCACTTGTACAGCAACAGCCAGAAGCGTATTTGTATAAAAAGAGCAAAGAGAGAAAGAGAGATAGAGAGAGAAGGGGGCGATGCCATACCTGGGACAACAAATCCGGACACTCCTGCTACACCTAACAGAAGCTATAACATCCTCAGATCAGATCAGTGGAGAGTAAAACCTTTTGCCACTTGAATAATCCTGAGCATGTCAAAATGACTCCAGATGCTAACGGAGTCTGACAGGCAGGAGTCGCTTTTGGCATTGTTATAAAATGGAATTAAAGCAAACAGCTCCCAAACCCCTCCCAAGTGTGTGTGTGTGTGTGTGTGCGTGTGTCTGTGTGTGTGTGTGTGTGTGTGTGTGTGTGCACATACACAGCTTTATGCCTATCACACACTGACACACACACATTCAGAGCATCACATATAGAAACATACTGTCTGCATATATGTATTGGAAAAAAAAGAAGAGGAAGAGAAGAAGAAGTGATGAGATTTCACAGTTTGTAGTGAAATCGGATGAGATGCTGCCAATAGTGAGTGTGACCCATTTTCCATAACCTGTCCTCATTGTTCTGTGAGTGAGAGGGAAGTGACAGATCTATTTTGGATGGGACAAGAATTGCATTTTCAGAGAACATCTCTTTTTTTTTTTATTGATCAAAAAGATCCTGCTAAAGACCCCACAGAAAAGTTCAGACATGCAGGAATCTACAGCTTGAACTGACGGACATGGAATTTAAATTTGACACAAAAGAAAAAGTGCATATTATTACAAAAAAATAATTTAAGAATATTGTAGTGAGTCTTTCCAAAAAACAGCTTCGATGAAGCTTTGTTTGGAATTTTAACATTACACTTGAGAAAACAAATGAATTGATCCATCTACAAAAAGAGAGACATTAATTTAAGATCATCCTGCTGTTGTGTAAGAAGCATTTAAACTTGTTAGCAACATGCAACTCCCAGAGGGCCATGTGGATGTGTTTCCTGGACAAAACGCAGCTAATAGTATCTCTCAGAGTAAAGCAGAAGAGACAAAAAAAAGAGCATAGTTTGATTCAGGGTATCTGCAACCTTAATCAATGATTCATACAAAGACAACTGAGCCTGGAAATATCCCACATTTATAAAGAATATATCACGATGCATAATAAATTCATAGCTACACACTGTCATGGCATTTAAAAATGGTGAAAGATTCATTAAGTGTTTGTTGACAGCTTCTCTGCACATGACGATGAGTTTTTAACAAAAACAAAATAAAAAGCTCTGGTTGTCAGTGGTACTTTACCTTGCAAAGCATCAGGAATAATATAGCATTGGACATGCTGGAGGGGGACGCCTTTCCGTAGTGCACAGACATCCCTGGCAACTAAGGTGAAAGTCGACCCCTCTCATCCTTCGGCTGTGGAGGGGCGCAGGATCCAGAGAGGGCAGGCTCGTCCAATTTTAGGGCTCTCGTTGGATGTCGTACCCTGCAGCGCTCCGGCGTCTCCTCCCCGAATTTCATCTCACTAGTGGCCAAGTTCTAGCTGCCGTCACTTTCTCCTCCTCAGCCGCGTGTGAGCTGAAAGTGTGCTGCTGCCTGCCCACCTCCTCGCGGCTCCTCTTTCTCTGTGTGTTTTGTTATCCTCCCCACCTCTGCTTCTCTCTTCTCCTCCTCTTCTTCTTCTTCTTGTCTGTGAGGAAGGATGATGTCAAGTTGAAGAATGGAATCAGTTGATGGGCAGATGGGGGTGGGAGGGTAACAAAGCTGTTTCATGTGAACATTTCCATCCTCCTTTTGTCTTTATTCCGCAAAGCTTTCCAAAAAAAAAGAGTCCTGTCTATCCTGCCAGGACACCCCTGTGAAGCCTTATTAAAGGATCATCTCCTCTATCAAACTTTTATACTGCTCAGCAATGTAAAACATGTTTAGCTGATGTCTTGGCTTTTAAATGTTTCATGCTGAAAAAAAAAAGAAGGTATCCCTGCTGAAGTGGTGGAAGCCCCTGCTTGCTCTACATGATGTGTAACCTAACATACCTTTCCTTGCGCTCCAGTGGCTGAGCGTGTATCCCTGACTTACTGAGCAGAGCGTGAACGCTGGGCGGCTATAAGAGACAGAGGGAGAGAGAGGGAGAGAGGGGGGTGCTGTGAAGGAACCTGTCGCCTAACACTGACGCTGTCGTGGTTGCTTTCGCTCCACAGGCAAGAGGTATCCCCTGCTCCCTTTCTCCCGCGCATGTTAATGCAGCCGCGGTTGCCTGGCAACCGACTCAGGGGAGTCACACAGAGCCTGACGACAAGAGGCATTTGTGACAGAGGCCGGGATGAGGGGCGAGGGTCTCCTCGGTATGTTTTTGTGAAGATTGTGTGGGTGTGTGTGTGTGTGTGTGTGTGTGTGTGAGAGAGAGTGTGAGTGTGAGTGTGTAGATGTGTGTGAGTGTAGGTGTGTGTGTGTGTGTGTGTGTGTGTGTGTGTGTGTGTGTGTGTGTGTGTGAGAGTGTAGGTGTGTGTGCAAGACAGAGTGTATGTTTGAATCATGTGTATTCATGCACAAGCTCTGTGTGTGTGTGTGTGTGTGTGTGTGTGTGTGTGTGTGTGTGTGTGTGTGTGTGTGTGTGTGTGTGTGTGTGTGTGTTTCTGTCTGTGTAGATGCATGCTCCGAAATTGGACAACCATCAGTTACTGGGAGAGTGTGTGCATTGAATCATGTGTATTCATGCACAAGCTGTGTGTGTGTGTGTGTGTGGGTGTGTGGGTGTGTGTGTGCGTGTGTGTTTTAATGCATTAACCCGGACAGTCAGACACTGTACAGTTGAAGTCACACCAACACTTAAAAACAGTGAAATCTTGCTAAACAGCAGAAGTAAACAGTAAAATTCAACTTTGGTGAAATTTGTCCTGCAAATCCACGTCATTGTCATTAACAAGCTGTCTTGACGGTGTTGATCCTTTGCGGGGACGGAGAGTCCAAAATGGAGGAAGCTATCGTACCATAACCCAGCTCTGTCGGAGTAAAAAATATTCCGCAAAAAAGCAATTGTTTTCAGACAGTTTGACAGGCAGAGACAGGAGTCAACTGTACGAATACGCGTGAACTTATTATCCCGTTAGTGACCAAACTCGGAGAGCGGAGAGCTTTATTTTCCCTCTTCAATCACTTTTTGTTGAACAAAATGGTGTACAATGATGAACAAAATGTCAGGCTGGAGAAAATAGAGCAGTATAGAGAAGCTTAGAGCACTACTGTGACTGATTAGTGCTAGCCTGGCTACCAAATTAGCAGTTAGCCAGCTACAGAAATTCACCAGCTGAGTGTAGTCACTACATCACCAAGCTTCTAGAAACAAATATTTAGCAAAGATGCACAGATTAATTTCGCTGTACCACTTTCTCATGTGATCAGCTAACCCAACTAATTTCAGAATCAGGCTGGATTTCTGCCATCTGCTGTCATTTGACATTCAGTTTGGGGGGTTCACAGAACCTGAAAGGCTGATTAAAACGTGTAGCCTAGTGTGAGTTAACACATATGTGCGTGCGCGCGTGCGTGCGTGTGTGCATCAGAGACCAGCCATCAGTCGACAACTGTATGTGTGGAAAAAGAAAGGCACTTGGTGTGTTCACAAGTCAGGTGTTTGCATGCATAGTGTGAAAATGTGTTTCACCATTTTCCATTCTTTTCAAGCACTCACTACATTTTCCTCATCATGCACATTCATTCACAGTATACCTACAGAAGTTCCTTATCTCACCCTCGGAAATACTTCACATCGGTATCAGCGACCGGAGCACGTAATGGATATATTCACTGATCAAACGTGAATAACCTCTGGGACATTTACTGTGCAATCCGACACCAGGACGAACCCTCCCAGAGTCAACCGTCCCGTCCCAGTGCTCTCCCTCCGATTCTGTTTGCCCACGTCACCTCTGCCAGAGGGAAGGACACGAGCTTTCAGTGTTTGAACTGCGAGCAGACAGACTTATCTCTCTGTGTTTTAAAAGAAATGACTCACCAGGGCCATGCGATCCATTTCTCATTTAAAGAAAAAAGCAGTTTCACTACTTGAATATTTATAGTTATTCATCAATTCACAATTGGGCCTTTGGCTTTCTGTGAGATATATATCTTTCCAGTAAAGAGGACAGAATAAATGCTGCATTTTAATGTTTTTGTTATGACTTTTGGGGTTCCAGCTTGAGTTTTCATTACCACGGACAGTGAAGATGTTTTAGCTTCCTTTCAGCATTTTCCATTTCAGTGATTCTTGAAGAAATATATTAACAAAAGTAGTCTGATGTCATATTTAGATGCAGAGTGATTATATTTCAGCAATGCTGGTGAAAATTCGGGAATCTGAGGTAGTGGAATTAAATGAAACTATTTGGAAATAGATTTTCCTTTTCAGCAATATTTCATTATGTTGAAGGGTTTGGTTGCTAATGGAAATGTTTAGAACGTGAAACAGCTGCCAACAAATTAGTTTAGGCTTGATGTTGCTTTGCGCATGAAATGACCTGGAATGGACAGCAATAAAAATGGAAATGTAAAGAAAACATTCCCTCCAAACTGAAACCACCGGTGTGCATAATTTTATTGCCGACTTCCCATCCCTCTCTGCCGTAAGATTGGCCTGTCGCTGCCTGCACAAGCATTTATAACGATTAATCAGGGTGTCCATTGGATTTGTTCTTGTCATGGAAACCAAATCACAGTGTTTCTTCTACTGCATGGTGATCATCCTTTGGCTCACATCAATTTCCAAGCTAACATCAGTCTCAGCACAGACTCATCTAAATTGTTAGTCTGACCACAGAGTGAATGTGCTTTACACTCATTTGAATGGCCCATTATTCAAGCTACTCAATATGTTTATGTTAACAAGGATCAAGTGACCATGTCTTATGTGAAGGGGGTCATTCGTAGTGATGAACCCAAAGAGAATTATCAGTGTGGTGTTGTTTTCCACAAAGCATTTTAGCATCTTCAGTCAAAACAGTCATGGAGTGCTGCTCGGCTGTGCAGAAAGTGTTCCCCTGGTGCTCTTCAGTTTGGGACTTGTTCAAAATTGTTGAAGGAATCTGAGGCACTCAGGAAGGTGATTTAAAAAAATAAATAAAATAAAATAAAAACCTCACACATTAAACAGGAAAAGCAACACGAATTTGCTTATTGTTGCTTTAACTTTTTAATGTGTGAGCTCTTTTTTAATGTGGTTTTCTCTGCTTAACATGGTCTGTCGTGACTTTTCCTGTTCATCATGTGACTTTACCTGTCCATGGTGATCATGTGACTAATTACCAAAATGTATAAGGGACAGCCCAAAGGCGACCATTTTTAGTGTCATGTTTTTCATTTACGTTGTCTCAAATGGCAAACAGACACAGTTAGCAACTAGCTGGTGGAGCATTTAGCAGCTAAATAGCCAGATGTTTTCTACAGGAGTTGGTGGAGACCAAAAGAGAGATAAAAGAGTGAATATTAGAATTAAATTTGTCATGTAGCCAGAAACACAACTACAAATGAATGCTAATGTTGCACTGTTCCCTCTGGATGTGCTTTTTGCTTGTTCTGACTGCCAGCCCAAATCTGTTTTTTTTTTGGCACATCCAGATTGTATCCGGATTGATTTTAGAAAGTCTGGACAGCAAAAAACCCACATGAAATGCAATTTTTGAAAATCTGATCCAAACCACATTTGGAGGTGGTTTGAAATGCGATTCCAACCGGATTTCTACTGATGTGTCTTTATTTCTCTGAAATCTTTTTTTTATTATTATTGTGGTGAACTTTAACCAAAATCTATTCCCACCTGTAAATATAGGTTCCTATATCAGTTTTCTATGTTAGGCCTAGACCTTACTTTTGTTTCTCTGAGGGAGTCTTTTGATGTTACTCCGCTGGTCTCACGCTTCAATGAGACCGCACACTAAGAGCTGAATGTGGAGAGGAGCCAGTGTAAAGTGTTGACGCCTTGTGTGGGTTTTTTTCTATTCCAAAAGAATAAAAGCACACAGATCTCCAAAGCTGATGTGTGCCTCAGTCAATCACAACACAATGAAAAGCTGAGCAGAAATTAGTCTGCTACACGTCTCAGTCCGGACGCTCAAATCGGATTTCAAAGTGTGCATCACTCACAACGTGACGCACAATGCTTTGGAGGACAACAGTCAATGGACAGACAATAAAATAAATTGTCTGCACGACGACTTGACAGCGTGATTGTTTTGAAGGCGAAATGATGGACCTTTATTTCTCATGCTTCCGTGTTTGTAAGCCGTGTTACGAGCCGAGCTACGTACTGATGCCTACGTTGTTACCACATGGCTGGGGATATCTGGACACAAATCCGATGTGATCGCTTGAAAATAACAGTGTGGAGAGTCTTAAAGATGTGATTTTAGATTTGCCTTCAGTCTGAATGTAGCCTTATAAGATGATGTTAACATTACAGTAGGAAAACAATCAATTAATTCAGGTTTAACCTTATAACACGTTTGGTTTCATTTTCCATTTCTAGCAGAAAAAAAAAACATCAATAGGTGAAATTGGCAGGGGGTATTACAGAAATATCTTTCATGTAAAGTAAGGTAAAAAAAAAAAAAAAATAGTGCTGAGAGGGTGTCAGATTTCAAACTTGGAAAGCCTTGATTTTGCTTTAATTAATTTCACAGGGTAAACTACTCCAGCACACCTTTCATGAGGTAGATCTAAGGACACAAAGGCCTTGTTGTAAATTGGTGTGTGAGAATATCTCATGCACACAAACTCCAGGTATTAGTGTTTTGTTTTAGATTCAAGGGTAAAGCTAATGGAATCAGAGCGTCTTCGCAATTCAGATTAGCAGAGAAGTAATCGGCAATTAATGCCTCTGGTTTTGCTCTTCACATCTGCTCTGTTTGTGTTTGTATTCGCTTGTTCAACCTGTGCTTTCTAATTTGTCCTTCAGAGAAGGCAGCTCAGTAATGCCGCCTCATTAATTATTGAGAAGCGTATTGAGAGTCGTGCCCAATACGAACAGTTTACAACAAACAATGCGCTCAACGATATCAGCATCAAGGCCCCCAACTTCTGTTGGTTTCAGAGGAAATAGATGAAGTTTAGTCCGCTAAACTTTTTTTTTTATTGGCGTCAGGAAACCTTGAAGAAACATCAAACACTGTCTGAAGGTCTGAGAAACCACAAAGTGTTGGTCTTGAAAGAAAACTGTCTAGAAATCTCCACAAGACTTCAATCTCCACTCAGGCATTTTTTCTTTTTTTTTGCGGCGGATAAAGAGACATGGCTGAAAGTTAAGTGGGATCCTAAGAGCGGTTGTATGAGGCTAAGAGTAAGGCCGTGTCATGGCTGCCATTAATCCTAATTAGCAGAGAACATGACAGCAGCATATGGGTGTCCTCCAGTCAGAGAGCCAGACGGCTCCTCTCCAAATCATGTTCCTGTCACTATTAGAGATGCCAAGGCAAGGGAAATAAAAATTCAAACTTTGAAAGATGTTTTATTCCTTCATTCTCTCCGGGAAAGATGGATGGGCGATGAGCAGAAGCTGGACAATGTAAAAGCATTCCTGTTGATCCTGTAGTAATGGGATCCTAGTAACCTCAAATTGGTGCTGTGTGCGGGCTAAAGAATGTAAAACAACAAGAAAAGCCATTAAAGATTGATTTGAAAGTTTTGTGATGTGTTTTTCTTCTGCTTCGGTGCTTGGGTGGCTATAAGTCTGATAGAATGAAAAAATGAAAAACGCTTGACCTACAGAAAAAGCTAAATCACTTAGAAATAGTTGTAGTAATGCTTTTAGGCTTGATTGGTCAAAGCCTGCTGCGGGCCAACATAAGACTTGGCTTCCTATTGGCATTTTCATTCAATTATTTCATTGTGGAGCTTCATAATTAAATAAGATACTATATGTTCATTGGGAGTCTGATTTGACCCCTACTTCAAGATTTTAGCAGTCTTCCACATATGGTTTTAGATTGGAAAGAGATTTCCATTTAACATGATGGATGGAAGATAAATTAGTGCTCATACTGTGATTAGGAATGTAATACGATTTAATGTTTGAGCTGCAAGGCTCTCATAGACTTAATTTACTTATCTGTTCAGTGCATTTAATTACATATTCAAATCACTATATGTTTTTGTAAGAGATGTGGTATCAGAGGGGGCGTGGTTGGGACTTGTTTAACATGTAATTTGGGATTATAAGCACTTAGTTTGTCAGATAACCAGGCACGACAATGGTAATGTAAAAATGTCTCTTTTTTTAGCAACATTTGTAGTAGTAAAACACTAATGTGTTACTTCCAAGGCACAGATCATTAGTTCATCATTGGTTCTTGTTTCAAAATTAATCAGCAAAAGATTTTCAACCAACTCGTAGAGCTAACGTTTAGCTTAATTCAACGTATTCTCATACAACAGTTTGTATGTCTTAGGAAATATGTAGGCCTATATGTTCTATTTAACATTGGGAAATGTTATGTGACCGTTACGTTTAGGCACAAAAACTTTTCTTGGTTAAGTTTAGAAAAAATATCATGGTTTGGGTTAAAAAAAAAGTACTTCCTCCTTTGCTCCTGTCATGATTACTACGGCCTCTAGAGGTTGCTATGATTACATGGGATACGAATTACAGTGCATTACCTTTTGCAGGTATATGTACCAACTGTGAATGAAAACAGCCTGCTTAATTAGCTAACTCGCCACAGCTGATAAAATCTGCCAACAACCAGTTGCAGCACTTCTCGTCCATATTGTTTTAAAGTCCTCCTCCAGACATGTAGTGCCGTATCTTTATATATCCATGATCTTTGACGCCACCTAACACCATGTGATAAGGTCAAAAGCTACAAAATGTATTTCGTATGTATTTGTGAAATTGTCGACTATTTTGAAGGTCAAGAGTGAACAATGTGATATTTCCCTCAGCACGTGTGGTGAGAATAGAGCGGATGACATGGAGCACATGAGTCTTTTCTCTTTGAGAATGAAGCTTCTGAGACACACACTCTCTGTCTCTCTCTAGAGATATTGTCTATATCAAGGGAAGAGCTAAAAAAAAAAAAAAAAGCAGCTGGCGAGAATACTAATGAGAGCTTTAAGACTTGTAACACAAGTGTTTGATTGTTCCTTTCAATATCTGTGGCAGAGAAGCTGTTTATAAACTACACACCTCAACATATTGGCCATAGATCTTAAGTGGGATATCATTTTTAAAACGTGCATACATAGACAAACATCAGGTACAACCCCCACACACCTTTTCTTTCTCTCTCTCTCTTTCCTCTGTCTCTCCTCTTCTTTCTCTAAAGGCCAGCCTGATATATCCTCCGAGCCTAATCTCAGACTCTGCTACTTACATCAAAAGCCTGTCAGCCGGAGCACATGAAAGCCTGTTTTCTGAGAGCTGCTAGTCGTCCGACTGGAACACTCGACGCAGCTTTAATTTTTATCCTCCGAACATTCGACAGAGAAGCGTTTGCGGTAGCCCATCCCGAGACGTCTGTGGGTCAGCACATAGGCTATACACTTTTAATAACTGTTTTCTTTCGATGGAAATATTTAAATGTATTCCCGTGTACATCGCTCCCTCTAAACTATAAAGTCTGAACTTCTGCACCACAAACAAAACCTCATCATCAATCAGACTGATACTCGGGATAAAACGGCATGAGGCAGTCATCTTTGATGTTGAGCTCGTTCAATATTACTGTCAACTTTCAAAGTCAGTTACGGGGGCCATCTTTGTTTGCCAGCAGACGTAGGACGCGTCTACACTCCGACTTCAATAGATACAGTAAACAACATCTGGCTTTGTGGGAATACTTCCTTGACATTTACTCGTGTGTGGTATATTGCACACACACATACTAACAATATAAATGAATGTAGACTGTGGATATAAACAGCCTCATGAATGTTATGGTGTGTGTTTGTTTTTGAGTATAAATGACTGTGTTTACATGCACACTATTATTCCGAATAAAGCCTTTTTTTCCGATCGCACAGTTGACCTTTTCAGCAGTGGTTGAAGGAATGAAAGAGAGACTGTGTTCAGTGGAAAACTTTGAAAAATCCTATTTTGACAGCTGCATGTGAACAGGAATATTATTGGAATATTAATTTTCATTAGCCATGTAAACAGCTTAGTAGGAATTCATTCAAAAGTAGATGCCCCGTGCACAGATTCACTGCACACAAGAAGGCTGAAATTGCCCGATGAAGCCATGGGCGAAACTAGTTGTTCGCAGTGTCTTGTTTGTAACTTTTAAAATGAAGACTAATTAAAAAAAAGAAGCAATTTCAGCTATCTTGTGTGTGGTGAATCTAATTATTGAACTGCTCCGCTTAGTAGGAATATTGTCTTTTTCAGAGTAAGGTCAAAAAACGTAATATTTTGTGCATGTAAACGTAGTCATTGACATGAATGAATGGGTGAGTGCATGAAGATGACAAAAGTTTTACATTGCCAGTAGCTGCAGGGAGGAAACAGCCTGCAAATTAATCAATCTCGTCATTTTAAACAAAGAAAAAACAATGAACAAAAGCAGTTTAAGAGAGTTTCTCTAGCAGCACACTGTCTTTTGAAGCTCTGATGGTACAACAGATGGAGCAGTAATAAATTATGTGTTGCATACGAAAGCATCATAGCTCGCAGGTTACTCAATATTGAGACGCTGAGGCCTGAATCAGAAATGTGGAGAACAGCCTTCAGTCTGCTTCTCTTTGAAAACTATTTTTGCAAAACATTGATTGAGCTCTTTCTTCACCGTCATCATTACACTTTATTCAAGTCAACAAATACACAGTGTTGTTTTCGCTCAATAAAGCATCTAACATATAGGCTGTAAATGCAATAAAAAAACATTCTCATTTCTCATCCTTAAGAAAACTGGCCTTAAGCTGTTAAATAATAAGGATAATAATCAAGGACAGAGCAGCATTAGCAAGGCTAAGAAGCATCCTCCACATCAAATGATTATTTTTCTCTCCAACTTAGATAAGTAGGCTAAGTAGGACACTGTGGAGCAGAGAAATAAGATCATTATCTGGCTGAAAAAACTAATGTGTTGAGAAATGATTCTGGCAATTCAAACATACAAAAGCTTCTTTTATGTTGGGTCTTCTGGGTAGTGACAATGTAATGTTCATCCTCCGCTGTGCACCATGCTTTATACGCCTGGAAAAAATGATCTGGGATAGCTCACTGGTCCTGCTTATAATGCTTTTTCTGTTCTTCCGGTACACAAATACATGCGTTTATTGTTGTGTTGATGGTGAGTGGAGTGTTGAAAAGCACACAGAGGTTTTAAAAAGGGGTGTTGATACATCTGTCTTTTCTGAAACGGTTGCAAGCCCATCTGCCAAGTCTGTCTGACGAATGATCCATTTGGTGGGAGACATTAACATATTGAACATGGGGGATATCGAGCCAAGGGATTACAGCAACACAATCCTGGATGGATCCGATCTGGAGGTATTAAAAATGAAATAAGAAATCTCGTAGAATCAGGCTGCTCTGTTCTGCTCCGCTCACTGCAGGTGATTTAGGAGGTTTAACAATAGTACTGATCCTGTGGGAAGATAAGTCTTCATCTCTCTGACCATTCTCTCTTTTTCACACAACAGAGAAACGCCAGCTCTCGCTCAGACACGAGAGATTATTGGTCGCACCTTTGGACCGAGTTCAAGCCTATCGATGAGAACTTATTTTCATCGATAGAACAGTCGGTGCCTTTCTGTGTTTTGCCGGTGGGTGTGAGGGGAAGTCTGAGTGTTAAAGTTGATTTATAGTTGTACTATAGACTCTACGTAGAGCCTACGCCATGACCTACGCAAGTGGCTTACGCCGTTGTGTGCATTTATACTTATGTGCTTGTGTGTTGGCATCGCTCTGCAATTACACCGCCAAAAGGCTAGTTGACGGGCAGTTGTGCCTTAATATGACTGTAGGCTCTGTGGCTACAGATGTAATAGTCTGTTATGTGTTTTGTAACTGTGAGGTTCTCTGGTCTCGTTTATAATTTTGAGGATTGTTCTGTGTTTTTGTAGGTACCTGCCTTGGGACTACGGGTGAAATTTAGCAATTGCGCTAAGTCCGGTGCAGTTACATTGATGTGTAATGCACAAGTGTTGATTAATGTGCATTGTCCCAATTCAATAAATAAATAAATGATAATGAAAAAGATGTTTTGGAGGCCCTTTCCTCTCTTCACAATATCGACTGCCACGACAACATTAATTCAGAACCTCTGTCAATGGACACCGACAAATAACAAATGCAGTGCCCTCCTAGTCTGCAAACAAAATATGAAACTCATCAATAAGAACATCAACAATAAAAAGACAAAGCAGGTTATCAGCAGACTGTTATTTCCTTCATCCAAGACAGTGGTGATGGTGAAGAACGCAGCGCAGCCACTCCACATAAAACACACCTGTTTCTATGATTACAAAAGTTTCCAGCAAACTTCACAGAGAACAATGAGGCTCGTTCACTACCGAGCCTGACGACATTATCTTCACTTCCCCTGTCTGTCTCTCTGCGAGCAGCGCGATGTCCGCACACGAGTGAGCGATGCGTCCGTGTGTATCGCCGTTTATCTGGTTTTGCTGCGGGCACGCTGACAGGTGTGTCCGTGTCCGTGTGTTTCACAAGTTTCGTTCATTGTGGCCACAAACAAATAAGAAGACTACTTATATGTGAGTGCAGGTGTTTTGTTTGTAATATATTGTAGCAGCCGGCGGTGATGGTGTACCATGACTGAGACCTGTGTGGAGATTGATGGGTTCCGGGCAGCGAGCATCTGCTGGATAGTTCAGTGTTTAATAAGAAAGCTTGGAGAATACTGTTAGAGTAATTCTTTCAAGCATTTTGCCACAATATATACTGAAACACTGTGTTACGCTCATTTCTTGAGGGGCCCCCTGAGGCCCGAGACCCGGGGCTTAAAGCCTGGTTAGCATGTGCATTAAGGCGCCAATGTTGGCGGTCTCCTGGGTCAAAGTCATGTGTTTGTTTTACCCATCCCCCCCCCCCGTCCT
This sequence comes from Heterobranchus longifilis, assembly GCA_028570985.1. NCBI lineage: Eukaryota > Metazoa > Chordata > Actinopteri > Siluriformes > Clariidae > Heterobranchus > Heterobranchus longifilis. The sequence continues at coordinate 14,803 of JAOVVB010257255.1, forward strand.
CCTCACTACACAGACTTTCTCACTCTATATGCTACTTCACTTGATGTACCGCAAATGGGCTTACATCAGAGTTAGTTAAAAGCCCGGTGCGAGTAACAAAATGCGTTGATAACATGCAAAATTACTTTTGAAATTGGCGTGTTATTGAGATGCCATTTCATGAAAACAGGCTGGTGTCCAACATATAACAGATATTTCTAAAAAATCATGTAGAAAGCAAAATTCTACAGACCCTTCTTGTTTTGAAAACCCCCTCTGGTTCGTGCTTGTACTTCATAAAGTATTGATAACTGCTGTGGTCACAACTATAATTTCTCAGCACCACATTTCTTTATTAAAAATGAAAAGAAAATGATTTTAGGATTTATTAAACCTTCTAAAAGCAGTTGACTTCATGCTGTGATTTCATCCAATATTTGAAAACCCATAGCAAGTGAAAGTGCACCTCCATGTTTCTTCTTTGTTACGAGACATTTCAGATAACAGCAGTGTGTGTCAGTGCAGTGCAAATCAAAATGTGTCGCTATTTAAAGACAATTTCATTGATATAATTGATCATATACAATTCTATCATTAATTTTGGTGTCTGTTTTGGTCATGTCTCATAATGAGGACAGTAGTATGTTGATCTGAACACTTCTTCATTCCCTGTAGCCTCAGTGGACCCGTTTCAAACCACTAAAAACTCCCCCGGCATCAAAACTGTTCCTTAGTAATTAAGCTCTGAAGATATTGGCCCCGGTAGGAAATTATAAATTCTCGACGACTGCTGATAGCCGTCTTATTTCAGTATCTTCATGATAGGCGAAAAGCGAGCTCGCCATTCGTTGGCCGCTCAGTGAAAAAGGCTGATATGGTACATGTCATTTTTTAGATGATAAACTTGTTTAATTCCACTGTACTTGACACAGCGCGGAGAATATGCATGAGTGAGTATGCATTATTAAAACGGCCTGTTCAGGCAGCCCTAACGCAATAAGGAGAGGGGTCCTCCGTGTTCCCTGCTGCTGACTGTGCGTGTATCAAAAGTTAGAGGCTATGTTTCATGTCTTATTTCATAATCATGTGCAGCGTTTGCATATTTTACTGAAGATCTTAGAAGAGGGGGAATCCTGACACTCTCTCTCTCTCTCTCTCTCTCTCTCTCTCTTTCTTTTATATCCGTACGTAGATATCAGAAAAGATGACTAAAGTGACAAAGTCATCTTTTCACGTTTGTAAATGTAGGAGGAGTGCGTTGAGCAGAAAATAAACAAAATGTAAGGCAAATTAACCATTATGTTTGAACGGAAATACAAAAAATAGATGCCAGCTATCTGTTACAGCGAGACTGTCCTCCACAGCACTTATTACGACCCAAGTTTAACGTTTTATTGTTAGGCGGCGCCCTCTAGTGTTCACAGATATTCTCGCGGGAGGAAAGCAGGAAGTCATACTGTATAAGGATCGAGAAAGCCGTTTAGGGCACGCCTCAAGTGCACCGGGCTGTGAAGCCAATTTGACATAGTGCTGAAACGGTGGTATTACAACTCCTGCGTCTGTCACGTGAGGCCATTCGGCCCAAGAAGACTTTTTCCCATAGACTTACATGGCGAAAGAGACAAACATAAATCCATCGCTAATTTTTCTTCTGCGTCACAACTCCTGCAAAATGAATGGATCAAATCCTGATTGTGAATATCAGGATTCGATCCATTCGGTTTGATAACATAACAAAGTAGAGCTGCAAGATTGAATTATTTAATGGAAGCAGTGCCGTTCATCTGGGGATTTTTTGAGGCGGCAGTTTTTTGGCTTCATGCGCCACTGAGCAGCTTTCATAGGAACGAACGGAGCTCCGCCCCGGACGCTGTATCCAGTTCTCTTTCTACATCCAGGCGGGAGGGGGTGGCTGGGTCAAAACAAACACAGGACTCTCACAGGAGGCCGGTGTTTGTGCCTGGGTTGAAAATAAAATTAAACATCGAGTTATATTTAACAGCGAGGTTTGTTTTTAACTGAACGTAACAACAGGAACTACGTCACGTTCCGTGTGACTGCATGATTTATATATGCATGGAAGTGATTTAATGTAACCCAAACCTCAAGCTTTTTTCTATCCCTACCAAGTTGTTTTGTTGCCTAAACCTACTGAAACAACATCCGTTTTTACAATGTTAACGGTGCGTTTAAAACCGTGAGCATAATGCTTAGGTATGAGGACGAAAAATGCTCATATCGTATTTAGCATCGCTCGGGGAGCTAATTTAGTAAACACTTGTTGGTTACAACAGTGTGTTTGCATGGACCCTAATACTCACTAATATCCGATCAGCATAAGAATGCCTCATGTAAACACGTCCTCTCCTAAGAGACTGGCCCAAGGTGTAAACCTTTGATATTTGATCTGTTCAATAGGAAAATATTATCGCCTAATAACCATGTAAATGCTTAATCCATTTGTTCCTCTCTGGTTAGAATTAATATATTATTTCTGCATGTTTGCCCCACGTGGGGGTAACATTGCTTCCTGCTTGCTTCCGGGAGGGACAGAAACATTGTTAGCGTAAACTTACAATTATATTGATGCTATATGTATTTAGAATATTTAAACCACTTTACCTTGCTGTCAAAAAGCCCTTTCCGATGAAAAAAGAGTAATTTTACCTTGCAGAACCCCGAATCACTTTATTTAGCGTCCATGTAAACCGTTAAGTTGGAATCTCTAATCAGAATTATTTAAATCTGATTGAAGAAATATTGTCCATGTCACCACAGCTACAGACTAATATAGGATTGGGTGAATGTCCATATAGTTTTGCAAGAATATGCTAATTTCTAAGCTCACGAGCAACAGTAAATACATTTTGTTTCTCCAGCTGCAGACTGTGATAATTGAGATCCAGATTCATAAACATTAGCATTAGCAAATCTATAAACGACCACATGAGTTTTACAACATCTACAGCAGCAGTCAGTGTCAGATAGTAAATTTAAAATTGAAATTGCACTCTACATCTTCTCTCCCTCTTCTGTTAAGTTTTTGAGACTCGGAAGCTCCCACCTCTTTATGCAAAATAGATTTCATCAGCACATTTGGAGAATTTATTAGGATCCGTGAGAAACTTTGACTGTCAAAGCCATCTCCAACAATTTCATAAAACCACATTAGAGGAATGATTATCTGTTTTCCGCTTCCACCTTGATTTATATTACACTTAATTTCAATAGGAACAACATATTTCTATGTCTGCTTCCTTTAAAGTATGTGCTGTTATGGATGGTAAGGGAATATTAAGATGGTAAGTCAGACAAGGGGAAGCATACTTAAAACTCTGGACGACAAAAAGTCAGATTCTCACAAATCAAACTGCGCCCTCCTAAGTGTGTTCATTAATCTCTGAACATCTTCTGAAAATCGACGTACCACGGGCAGACGTGAGCGTACCAAAATGCCCCTGATAAACATTTATCTGAATTGCTATTGTCACCCCTCGTTAGTCGTCATTTCATTCAGCGAACAGCTGAGTATCAGCAAATCTTCACTTTGCTCTCCAGAGCCACAGCGCAGGCCCTCGCGTGGCCCCGGAGCAAGTCCAAGGAGCTGAGGGAAGCACACGTCAATAAGAGTAAGCCAATTAAAATCACTCTTCATTTAAGCTGTGATCTCTATTGATTTGCCTTTCAATTCTCATCCGTCAGAGCAAGCGGACTGCCTTGAAGGATCGGAGGGATAGACTGACTCAGTTTCTCAGCTGCCACTGTACCAACTTACCAGCAGCTTTTCAGAAAACCAAGGCAGGCTGGTTACACAAGCCGTTTTATAGACTAAACAAAACCCTGAGCCTTCAAGACCGAGAGATTGCGTTCTGTTGCAAAACTACAGAGAGAAATAGCAACTGAAATATTGACTGCATATCAAAGCAAAGACAGAAGAACACACAGTAAACAATAAAAAAATAAATCAGAAATCAACATGCAAGTTATGAAACCAGACGTGAACATATATTGCAATGTGATCTTATGGGAAAGCGCATAAATAGCATGCCACTTTTTATGTTTTGTGTGTTAATGTTACGCATTTTAATTTTTTTGGGGCATTTTATGGCTCATTCTCATTCCCAACTCATCACATACGGACGATTCAGGAACCCTTGACGTCACTTTTACACGGCAAAGCATGACACTTCACTGCGGTCGCAGTTGAGAACGGGGCGTACAAAATGACACATAAAAAACTTAAAATGCATTACATGACACGTGAAAATGTCAGAATAATAGAGCAATGATAAAACAACACAGCTAACTGAACCACAAACTGTCACGAGACAACCCAGTCAGTCAGGGATTCAACAAGTCATCCACATTTGGCTGAGTATCTCCACACACGACGAGAGAACTGCTTTTGCAAAGGTGCGACATTTTTCTCGCAAGCAAATCAGAGCAGGGCTTTTTTTAGGGGAGGGGGGTTTAAAGAGACAGGCACTAAAACAGAGCGTTTTAGACAGGTGGTAAATACATGTATATTCAGAAAGACAGTATGAGCAAAATAATGTGTTTTGAGCATTAAAGCATGTAAACATGTTCTAGTAGAAACCCAAAATACAAGTATGAACCTGAAAATGAGCATAAGATGAGATCAAAACACATTATTTAATGGTCTCAAAAACTTATAGCTTGATGATCAGCTCCATGTGAAGGTCAGATAGAAAATGTGTATTGGCCCAGAGGCTTCTTCTTCTTCTTCTTCTTCTTCTTCTTCTTCTTCTTCTTCTTCTTCT